>OFHU01004072.1:0-281439 GCA_900245905.1 Lacerta viridis
GGAGCTAGCCTTTCTTAAGTAGCTGGCCTGCAACCACGTCTCTTACGAGTTGCAGCTGCCTCTAATTGTTCCCTGCGTCTCTCAGCTCTACGCTCTACAGCTGAGAAGGGAGGAGGGGAAGGGCTGTTTCTCTCCTCACAAGGGCCTGATTCTGGCTCGACTTCCTCCTCCTCCTGTTCTGGTCTTTCCCCCTCTCCATCTGACTCTTCCTCTTCCGAGGAGTGCCGCCACCAGTCTTCTCCAGGTACGAACTCCTCCATTTCCCCAGGTTCTTCCGTGGGTGCAGCCTCACCAGGGGGGGCTTGCCACCACTCCTCCTCATCTGGCTCAACCCTGACAGTCGGATGGGCAGGTATAAATAATGAAATTATCATCACCTTCATCATCCTCATCTCTCATTTGAGAGATGTCTTTTGTTATCCCCTGAAGTTCATTTTAAAGATAAAACTCAGTCAAGTTCACAAGCATCACTAACTGTGAGCTGGAGTGGTGCCATAGATAGATTTTCAGCCACAAACTAGAGAAACCCAAACTCCAGTCTCAGTTCAGTGATAAATGTCACTGGATAGCTGTATAAACTGCCACAGAAAGTTGTTATGATATTAAAAGCAAGAAGGAGAACTGTGTATGAAGCTCTGAGAAACTTGGAATAACTCCCTTTCAGAAGGCCCTAAGCTGATATCCAGAAAGCAGATAAATATAAAGGTGGGTTAAGTAGCTAGATAAATAGATGGTGGATAGTTAGTCTTTGCCTTTCAGTCACACTTGGAAAATATACACTTGGAAATGGGGACTACAACTTTATTTATTTGCCTTTACTTTGTTTGCAAGGTGATGACAAGAACATGTTGCCTCTTGCTTTCCACTTTGTTCAGGTGTGCCTCCCCTCAGCAAAAAGCATCTGTTCTTTGATCTTCACATACCTTAAAGTAGTAGATAGGAACTAGATGCTTGTGGACATGTGTGTGCCCACAGAAGAATTCCATGATGCCCCTCCCTGATACTGAAATTAGGTTTGAAAGAAACCTATTGTTGTAGCCAGTGCTTTTTTCTGGGGGGTACGCAGGGGTACGCATATCCCTAAACATTTTGTGAATCTAAGTTTGGCCTCATTGAGGGGCAGTATTGCAATACGTGTAGGAAAATGAGAGTACCCCCTAATCATTTTTTAAAGGAAAAAAAGCACTGGTTGTAGTCAATGGGATAGGTTGTGGTTTGTAAGGCAGCTTTCTGTGTTTCTACTTGGGAAAAGACCATAGTTCAGTGGTGGAGCAAGCTGTCTTCCATGTGGAAGTTCCTTGACATCTCCAGGTAGGACTAGGAGAGAACTTGTCTGAAATCCCGGAGAGCTTCTGCCAGTCTGCATAGACAATACTGAGTTAAATGGACTAATTATCTGACTCACTATCAGGCAGCTTCATGTATTCCCCTGTTAGCATGCCGTCAGAAGCGGTTTTAGGGTAGCGCAACCAGTGGCCACCACCCTGCAAATGGTGCCACAATAATGCTGTAGAACTGAGCAAGAGATGTAGGGTGACACTGACTTGTAGCCTCACACAGAGTACTGCTGAAATTTGAGAGCCCAGAGTTTGTCACTGGTGTTGTGCGAGGTGACCATTTTATCACCACATGCCAATGGAATTAGCCCTCAATCATCAGTTCCCACCTATGATAAGAAGTTTCTTGATGGCAGCGTGTGTATCACCTAAAAAACCCTGAAATAACCTATGAAAATCACAGGGCAGTTTACAAAAAAAGGGGTGTGTGTGAAAATGAAAACAGAAAATACATAACGTTACAACAACAAAACCAACCCCCTTCCCCAAATACATTTAAAAGGCCATAGATTGTTTAATCAGCCAAAGGCCTGAAGAAAATCCTTTTCGGCTGGTGCGAAATATATGCAATGAAGGTGCCAGGTGGGCCACCCTGGGGTGAGCATTCCACAAATGGGGAGCCACTGCAGAAAAGGCCCTTTCTTGTGTTGCCACCCTCCCAATCTTTTGTGGAGGGGATCAACAAAGAAGGAACTCGGAATATAAGGAGACTCAATTTTTCAATACATTGATCTTTGAGTTGCCTTTCCTTTCTTATTCTAACTAAATTTGTCATTTTAATCATTTGAACTGCCTCCGATACCCACTGGCGGAGGAAGTGGAGTGTGTGGGGAGCACACCGCCCCCGGCAGCACGATCCTGGTGGGGTGCCATCGCGGCTGCCTCCCATCCATGCTGGGTGCCATGCCCCTGTGGGTGGCACACCACACCCCCAGGACGCGCGCCAGCCCCACCCCCGCCTGCTCTCCGCCCCTCCCCCCGGTGCTGGAGCATGAAGTTCTGCCACTGCCGACACCCTAAGGATCCAGTAATCCATTGCTGCAGGATTGTATTTTTTCTAGCTATATCTAATTAGCTCGCATGCAGCTGTTAATAAATGTTAATAAACAAATTATCCAACTTCTTAGAAAGCCATATCCTTAACATAACCAAATGGGAAAGTTAATGGGTTCATGGGCAGGAAATATCCTGCAATTACTTCTATTTCTGCTTTCATTTACTCAACACAGTCCAGTTAACGTGCACCAAAAATGCCATTTTGTGCACAGACCTAGAAATAAAAGAGTTAAAAATAAGCTATGAGAAGGAATGAAATTTCATTCAATCTGCATTTTAAAGTGAGCCAACCTAATTTACCGCTCCTGGATTAGTACATGGTTCAGAATGTATCTTTTGATTTTTGCACTTCTCTGTATTTGGGAGATACAGTTCCCAACTCAGAAAATGCATAAACAAATTGTGTATTTTAGAATGAAATAAATGCCAAACTAATGGAATAAATTCTCTAAGAGAAAGTAGAAGAAAGAGGAACACAATGAGACCTCCCTTTGTTAAGTATTGCAGTTTTCGTGAAATGGTGGGTAGAAAATGGTAAGTGATTTACAAAGCTTTCTATTTTCCTTCTACACCTTCCAACTTGTACTACAACTAGAAATATCAATTTTAAAAATCTGTTTTCACAGTTATTCCAGAAGGCACTGAAGCACAAAGTGCCAGAAATATTTCAAGAAATATTATTCTTTTGAATTTCCCCTGCCAAGTTTTGTAGTCCCAGGAGAATGTCATCCCCAGAGCCTCACAATAGTTTCTCAAAGATCCCAAAACTCAGGAGATTAGGCTGCAATCTTCTTTATATAAGTTGTATGAAGATACGTGTGTGTGTGTGTGTGTGTGAGAGTGAGAGAGAGAGAGAGAGAGAGAGAGAGAGATTGAGATTAAAGTGTCTTCTGGTTTTATAGACCTTTTACAATAATGATTCAATTTTCAAGTCTTACCTGTAAAAGAAGGAAGGGGAGGGGAGGGGAGGGGAGGGGAGGAAGGAAGGAAGGAAGGAAGGAAGGAAGGAAGGAAGGAAGGAAGGAAGATCACAGGACATTCTTCCAACTTTGTAGAGGTAGTCTTCTTCTTCCTCTTTGGCGATCACTCGTAGCCGAGTAAGATTGTCTTCCATGAACACAGTCTTAACAGTGAGTCCATAAGTGACTGTGGAGGCCAATTTTGGATCCACACATCCTTCCACAGTGGGGACATTGGTTTCTGGGCAGGAGCTGATCATGGTGAGGGATTGCCAAACATGATCTCTTAACACATTTCTCTCTTTCGTCTTGCGTTCGTGAGTCTTCAAAGTCCACAACACCTTTGGAAAAGGCTGTTCTCCAACTGGAGTGCTCGCAGGCCAGTGTTTCCCAGTTGTCAGTATTTATACTATTTATTTATTTTTTTAGATTTCCCTTGACAGAGGCTTTAAACCTCTTTTGTTGGTGACCAGCCCCACTCTTTCCATTTTTAAGTTTAGAATATAGTAGTTGCTTTGGAAGGCGATAATCAGGCATCTACACAACATAATCAGTCCAACGAAGCTGATGTTGAAGAATCATTGCTTCAACACTGGTGATCTTTGCTTCTTCCAGTACAGTGGCATTAGTTGCCTGTCTTCCCAAATGATATGTATCCCGAGACACAGTTGATGGAATCTTTCAAGGAGTTGGAGATGCCGTTTATAAGTGGTCCATGTTTCACAAGCATACAGTAAAGTTGGTAGTACTCTAGCTTTGTAAATGAGCATTTTGGTTTTCCTGTGAATGTCCCGGTCCTAAAACACTCAGCACTTCAGTCAGGAGAAAGCTGTACTCGCAGGGCTCAGGCGATGCTGCATTTTGGCGTCAGTGTCAGCCCTTGTGGAAAGATTACTGCCCTGGTAGGAGAAATGATCAACATTTTCAAACATTACACCATTAAGTTGGACATGTGGTGCTACAGAAGGGTTGTTTTGTGCTTGTTGGTGCACCACTTTGGTTTTTTGGATGTTGAGCAATAGGCCAAGCTTTTTGTAAGCTTCTGTAAAGATATTTAGGGTGGTTTGGAGGTCATCACCTGAGTGAATGGACCTCTGTGCATAAAGTTAACAACAAGTGGTTTTGTGGCACTGTAAATCAGTAGCAGAAGGCATGGTAGTGTGCTTTCTAATGACACAGTGTCTTTAGAAAGCATCCCAGACCATCCATCTTCCAGAACCCGGCGAGTCTTAAAAGCAGGAGAGCAAAGAGCTCAAAGACAGGACAAGTAGCAACAGCCATAGAGGAGATGATGACGACAAATGAGGAAGTGGGAGAGATGGGGGTGGGGTGGAGATTCACTTGGGACAATACCATTATCCAAGAGGCTGGGTTCTATAGCCTCTCTCTGCAAAGATTGAAATAAAAAGGACAGTAAGAAACTTTCCCTTGTCTTTATACTTTCCTGGGCAACCAGCTGGGAGCCACTGAAGGCATCCTGACAGCACCATTCCACTATTTTAAGGACTCTACTCTGGATTTGTGTAGGGTTTACATCTAAGTCTTTTCTTCTCCCCAAGATATCCCACAAGGCAGCAGAGCTTTAGGACTACAGTTTTCTTTCTCCTAGATGGGCTACCTTCCCAGGTTCTCAAGTTCCATCTGCCCCTCACTTCCCTTTACAGTGCATGCAGAAACTGCCTTCTTGACCTTGGACCCACTATTGGTCTTGTCCACTCCATCTGCCGGAGCCTGTCTTTGCATGCAGGGGAAGTGACAGAGTTTGTGTATGAGTACTCATTTTGCTACTGGAAAACTCTCTTGCCGCAGGTTTCATCAGGATGAGAAAGAAGGAAGAGAAGATTCTGCTGTAAGCAGATGACCAAAAAGGGAAGGGGCTTGCAGTGAGGACATTAGTCTTTCAGTCTCCACTGGACACTTTCTGTAGTAACTGTTCTCTGCCTTCCATCTCCATCTCATGGAAAGGTCCATTAGAAGTAGATGCTGCAGTGATGAGGAAACTGCTATTCTCATCACCTCCAGCATTTCAAATGAAGGCTGCCTGCATTATACTGATATCATAGGCAACAGGAATCTTACTGAGAATAATTCATGCCTGAGAATACAAAACTCAATAATTTGACACTCAATGGCAACACTTGACTATTCTTGAATAACTACAGGAAATGTTGCCCTTATTGAAAAATGCTTCCTTTCTGGAGAGATGAAACTGTTTTCTGTGGCATTTAATCTGACACAGCTCTCTTGCCTATGTGAGTCATCACTTCTGGTTGTAGACCTTGAGTGGGTTACATTTATATATGTCAACTCACCTTGAGTCACACACTCATGTTAAAAGCAATAGTACTGAGGACAGTGGAGCCAGTTTTGCCCATTGCCTCACTTTCTTATACATAAATTTAATAATAACTGTTTCTACAGCTGTTAATGCAGAAGCTTCCTCCAGGCCATGAAGGGAGGATTACCCGTGGCTGTGGCCATCGCCTCCATTCTGATGCCTTTAGCATCTGAGGCCACCAGCTGAGTCCCACCTAAAGCCACACAAACTCTGCCACTCTGATCTGAAGGATAGGAAGGTGGAAGAAAAGGCAATGCAAAGTCATGTGGACAGAAAGTCCACCTTCCATCAGCACCAAAGAGTAGAAAGTGTTTGAGGAAGGGCCGTAGCGGCCCTAAATTGGCCAGATCAATCACCCCCAGTGGTTGGTCACTTTACTCCTGTGACCTCCTTGCCCTTGCCCACTTAGGAAATTCATATAGAAGACTTCTTTGGGTAAAGGGAGTAGATCAAACTAATGGTTGGAACATGATTCTACAGGTATCAGTGTAGAGGAGGACACATGTGCAGATCAGAGCTGTGTGCACTATCTGAACCTTCAGAGCCCTTAACAGCTTGGGAAAAGTTGTGGATGATGTTGCTTATATCATTTTTGAATTGCTTTCCATACATCATCTCAAAGTGAGAAATATCCAGACCAAAGTCCTCTTGGGCATGCAGAATTAGTAGCATGGCTCTCTCAGTTCCTTTGATTGACTTTGGCAAACTTTGTTAACATTATTGCCTTAAACTCTTAAACAAATCTTAAGTCTCACCCACCCACTCCAATTGATTTGAGAACCAATAGTTTAAAATCTGTCATGAAAACGTCAAATTTGAATTCTAAAATTTGACCAGTGTGTGAAATGTTAGCTTTGAACCCAGATTTACACTTTCAAACTACCTCACATCTGTTCTGTTGAGCACTCCAAATTCCTTACAGTTCTTACTCCAGCCCCAGAATATTTTGGGATTATAATTCCCTGAGCTTTTGAGGTGAAGTTGGCAGTAAACTAAAAATAGCCGAGAAGTCCCATGAGAACACAAGATGAAAACATTCCCCGGGTTTCATGTTCCTCAAATGCAGCTGCCACATCATCTTTCTACAAGGCATCAAGTTAAGCCTTGTAATCTGATGGAAAACCTAAGATTAAGTGCTGTATTACCACAATAGGTGGGTCAAGCTCAGCTGTCAACAGTTCAGATGGTCAAAGGTCCACATAATCGCTTAAGAGCATTGTGAAGTTTGTCTTGGCTCAAACCAGAATGATTCCTTCTGTTGTGACACTTTCATCAGGTCTCCTGATTTCCTCCCATGGGAAAAAAGTATGACATGGAGCATAGGTGATGCACTCGCATACATACAAGTTATTATTTGACTGGTAGCAGGTCTGAGGTTACTGGAGCAGAAAATGTACAGGTTCAGCATATTAGATGGGAATGTGTTGTACGTGCACAAAAAGAGAACATGAAGAATATATTTATAAAGGGAGGTTGGAGGCTGGCTGACCATGTTCACATTCTGCCGTTCACCTGTTCTAGTCGCTTGGCTCCAGGAGAGAGATTTTGAGAGGTAATTCTCTTTGTTCCTTGCAGCTCTGCTTTGTAAATAGGAATTGAGGACTTGTTGTCAGAGGGTCTGGTAGGGAAGCCATCGGCTGCCAAGTAAACAAGGTTGCCACCTGGCACCTTTTAATATGGCCTCAGTGCTTTTGCAGTCAGGCTGCTGGCAGAATTACCAAGTGGCCGTGTCTTTCTGGCCAAAAGTAGATTTCAGAATAAGGCCATTTGAAAATTGTACCTATTCACACAAACGGAGATGTATATTACACAAAGGAGTGCTTGGCTGTGGCAGAACTCATTGTGATGCCAGCTTACAGTTCAGTGCAGGGCCTGAGCTTAGCACAGGAAGGGGTTTAAAGCATAGCAATTGCAATTAATGCATTTTTAAAACGAATCCATTATAAATAACAACGGCAATAACAATAATAGCAATGTGACCAGCCAGCTCCATTTTGTTTTAGTTTTTTTATAAGCTTTTTCATATTAAGATCAACTAAACTAATTTAAGGGACGCGGGTGGCGCTGCGGTCTAAACCACTGAGCCTAGGGCTTGCCGATCGGAAGGTCGGCAGCATAGCTGCCAACTTTCCCTTTTTTTGCTGGAAATTCCCTTATTCCAGCACCATTTCCCATAGCAAAAAAAGGGAAAGTTGACAGCTATGGCCGTTTCCCAATGCAAAAAAAAAAAAAGGAAGGTTGACAGCTCTGGTCGGTGGTTTGAATCCCCACGATGGGGTGAACTCCTGTTGTTCAGTCCCAGCTCCTGCCCACCTAGCAGTTCGAAAGCACATCAAAGTGCAAGTAGATAAATAGGTACCGCTCCGCGGGAAGGTAAACGGCGTTTCCGTGCGCTGCTCTGGTTCGCCAGAAGCGGCTTAGTCATGCTGGCCACATGACCCGGAAGCTGTCTGTGGACAAACGCCGGCTCCCTCGGCCTATAGAGTGAGATGAGCGTGCAACCCCAGAGTCATCCGCGACAGGACCTAACGGTCAGGGGTACAAAACAAAAAAACTAATATAAATACAAACAAAAACAGAGAAAGAGAAAGAACAGAGTCCTCTCTCAAGGGTAGCTAGTCTTAACCCTTGTCTCACGAAGAAAGTGGTGGACCCTCCCAGCTCTCACCTGGGGGGCTTCCTTTTCTTCTCCCTGGGGGGTTTTCCCTTGTCTGCCACTCACTCAGTGTCCTTCCACCAATCCTTCCACCAACCATCCAACACCTTTATGGTGGTGGACTCCAACTTCATTTTGAATCCAGGGAAGGACATCTCTACAAACAGTGCGTGCTCCAGTTCTGGAATGAGTATTTTAGAATGTGATAGAGGAAATAAACTCTTCCAAATCTTCTCCTTGTAACAATTATAAGGCCTTTCTGAAGATGTGGCTCCATCAGCGTCTAAAGATGCACCTTTTTACCCAGGCGTTTGGGAGGGGTTGATGCTCAGAAGCACTCAGATAGTGTTTATCGCCTATACTTTTATATCCTTATGTGTCTGTTTTATTATTGCGATATTTTACATTGTCAATTGCTCATTTTATGATGTTTATGTGATTTCACCTGGAGGACTATCTGGTAAAGGGCAGGCTATAAATAAGCTAAATAAATAAATAAATAATGTTCCCCTTACAAAACCAAACCTTTTAATTTGAATTGACTTAGAACAGGCATTAGGATATGTTAATGATGTGTACATATGTACGCCCATTTTTCATGTATTTTATATTGTCACTATTTACATTGCACATCGGAAGCACAGGAGATTGGAAATATGCAAATACATATGTAAGTTATCAAATAAAAGCCCAGAATCGACATTAGTCATTTGCATGTTTACACAGATATAAATCCCACTCCCAAGTAATTGTGCATAGGATTATAGGAAGGCTAACCATTTTTTTTGGCTTCTTGGATCCATTAACCCTTTGCAAACCATCCACCCCTCCTCCCTCCCCTCTCTCTTCCAGAAACATATACACACATGCAAATCAGCTGCGGAGGGTGGTTATTGCTGTTTCCTGCTATTTAAATGTTTCATTTGAGGAGCTGATTTCTGTGCTGGGAAGAGTGGGTTAAAACTCCTCCCCCATCTCTGTGCTATGTCTCCTTAAGGCCAATAATGGTTTACTGTTGCCACTGCCAAATTTGGTTTGGTCTTGGGCGGAGAGGATAGAAAGATATTCTTGGAGGACTGCTTCTGGCTCCCTGAATAGGGGCTTAGCCACCCTTGATTATCGCCTTAGAGGCATTTGGTTGACTTTAGAGTCATCAAGATGTTTTTGACATATGGTGCCATCTATGGAAGAAACAATGAGCAAAAGAATTCCCGTTTTTGTAGATAAAATAAAAGTTTTAGCTCCCCATGATGTCCTCAGCTCCTGGCTTAATCCGACTCAAATATTAAAAATTCCACGAGAGCTTCAAAGGACCATCTGGAGAAGTTTGCTTTACCTTTAAAATGGATGGAACATAAAGGAAGCTGCTCATCATGAAAGGGACACAGTAAGGTTACAGTGGTCCAAGACAAATGGATTTGCTTTCAAGTGCATAAACAAAGGACACATTATTCAAAATCTAGTTGACATTTTACGGGATCTTCTTTGAAATCCGACCATCTGGGCAAGGCAGACACTCCTGTCCACCCACCACTGGGTAGTGAATGTGCCATTCAAAGGGCAATGGGCCAGTGCCTGTGAAAATAAATAGGATAAACGAAGTCCCAGATAATTCTATCAGAAGAAAAGTCTCGTCTAAGATAAAATAGAATTTTAAGTAAAGGTTCTTAACTAGCCTGCTATAGTTACAGGTAGGTAGCCATGTTGGTCTGCCATAGTCAAAACAAAATTTAAAAAAATCCTTCCAGTAGCACCTTAGAGAACAACTACGTTTGTTATTGGTATGAGCTTTCGTGTGCATGCACACTTCTTCAAATACCTGCTATGTAAGTGTTTATATGATTGTCTCATTCTCAAATCACCTATTCAGCTATTTTTATTTTTATTTATTAAATTTGTATACCACCCTATACCCTCAGGTCTCAGTTATTTATATTTACTCATTTACTTATTTCTGAGTAAACATGCATTCTGGATTCTGCAGTAATAGGAGAGATTTCTGATATAGCATCTTTTTTTTAATCCTTTTATAGATTCCAGTAATCTCCATCTTTACCTGACATGGCAGATTTGGCAGATTTTCAACCACTGTTCCACCCCCACTCCCTGGATGATCTGTTAATTTCATAACTGAAAAAGGAAGATCAAGAAATGGATTCACATTGGTGTGTGTGTGTGTGTGTGCGTGTGTGTGCAAATTATAAGGTAAAATAAAGAATAAATCACGAGGCCTTGAGGCCACGAAGGAGTTTTATTATAGTTAAGGTTATAACAGCAAGGTCTCTGTTGTAATAGGTTTATTATTATTTGATCATAAAAATCCAGCTTTGATCAGCCTCCTCAAGGCTTGGAAGGAAATCAGCTGCAAAGTGCATCTAGGTTTTTAAGCATCAAGTAAGCATTTAAAAATGACACACTAAGGCTGCAATCATCCCACATACCTGAGAGGAAGCCACATTGAATTCAACAGCCCGGCCCACTCCCGTAGCGGGTCCCGTCTCCCCTCTCCCCCACGTGTCCTTGGAACTTTAAAAATGGAAGTCGGTTCCCTGAGCGTTGAAACAAAAGGAAACAGTGTAACTTTCAATTCCGAAGCTATTGACTAACTTTGTGACAAGGAAACTTCTGAAACCTTTGATACTATTACCCTCTCTTTGAGGAAACTTTGGATGGCTGCTTTGGCAGCGAAGAAAAATATTTGGACTGCATAAGCTATATAGACTTTAAGGATGTGTAAAAGGAAACGGTCGAAGGACTTTCAAACAAAGGTTTTGGAACTTTGGTACAATTTAACAGTGAGAGTAAACCAGCTAAACCAGCTAACGGGGACAGTGGTACCTTTGGAATTGGCTTTGCAGGAAAATGGATTTATGACTTTTTGTGAAAGCTATGAGGTTACAACTACAGAAGAGGAGAAAACCCAGGATAAAATCTATGGATTCAACCCACGAAAGAAAAAGAAAAAATGCAGAAGGGTTAAAACAAAAAGAAGCAAGAATGGGGGTGCTGCAGTAAAGAAGAGAGTTCAACGGAAAGCTGTACAGAGTCTGGACAATGTTGAAAAAATCTCAAGGACATATGAGAGATAAGAAAGGAGCAGAAGCCAGTTTCCCACGACTATGGGATTTTGGAATTTGAGAGGGTGGGTGTGGGTTGAAGAATGAATGTTTTTATGGAAATTCTCCTTGTGTCATGGTATAGACATACGGTTTGGTAATGGATAACGGTTATAGAATAAGAATTTAATTTTAGGGAGTGTAGGAGGGAAGGGGGGAAGAGTTTGAATAGAATTAATTTCAAATGGGATGTTGTAACGAAATTTGGAATTAAGTAAGGGAGGTTCAGGAATATAGTGAATGCAGAGGATAGGTTAAAATGATAAATAAAATGTGTAAGATGAATAATTATTTAGTAAAAGAGTGTATAAGGAAAATGTGAGAAGGAGGAAAAGTAATATGGGGATCAATTGGCAATAACTGTGAATTAGGGTTAAATTGAAATCAACGGGGGGGGGAATCGGGGAAGTCTGTAAAAGCAATGATGATAAGTGTAAAGCAAGTGGTTAAATTGGGAAAGAATTGTTGATCACCCCAGTGAGAGGGGGGTTTGTTTGGTATGCTCCCCTTGGTGAGAGAAAGGGGAGTTGGGAAAAATTTAATCATGTATTTTAATTTGGAATTAATTGGAAAAAAATTTATTATTATTATTATTGTTATTGTTATTATAAAAAAAAGAAATGTTGGAGGGTATGTTCTATGTTTCTGTGCCCGCCCCCCCTTAAATAATACCAAGGTTCTTATTGCCGAGCAGCTTCTCGGGAATTAATTTATTAATGTCAGCAACACGCTTTCCATTTGTGGGTTTAGTGAAGGTTGTAAAATGTTGTTTTTATCGGATTCCAGAGGGAGAAGATGACTTTCCTCCTCCTCCTCCTCCTCCTCCTTTTAAAAAAAATAAAAAAATCTGCCTCTGCTGATTGAGAGGCAAACCCAGGGGGATAAATCTTCTCAGCTTTAGATAAAAGAGAAGTTTGCTAAAGTGTGAGCAATGTTCCTGAAGTAATGAAGAGTGAAAATAATGGCATGGCAGGCCTTCTCTTGCTTTAGGAAGGAAGCCAAGTCAGGCACACACTCTTATCAAGTGTAACAAGATTAGTTTTTGCAGAGCAGTTGTTAAAATTCCTAGAAGCCCCATACTATACTAGCATCTTTCAAGACCAGCACCTCCTATTTCTTCTCATGGATGAACACAACAAATCCTTATTTACAGCTTACCTGCTCTTGTGAAAACTTGTCTCTCGCCCCTTGCTAATAAGCCATTGTCTGTTTCAAAGTTTTGTCACACTATTTGGAGGGCTGTGTGTGTTGCAATAGACAGCCGGAACTGGCCTTGGGTTAAGGAAGGGGCAAAATTTGATTCAGCTCTCATTTGAAAGTATATCTACCTAATTCACACTTTCCGACACAATATGAGAAACAAAACAGAGTCACTCATTGAAATTCATACTTCTCCAAATTTTGCAATGCAATTATCCAGCCAAATAATATGTCTAAAATGCATCTGTTGGGGCGTGAGGTGTCCATAAAAATGTAAGTATTTGCAAAACTAGAATTCAAAAATGCATTACATTAGGAAAAATAGCTTTGCAAAAATGCGTACATTAGGGGAAATGGCATGCAAACAGCTATAGATTTGGAGAAATTTGCACTGAAATTCTGATGAATTTCCATGAGGACTGTTTCTTTTTTTAAAGCTAACTGATGTGGAAATGTGGAGAACTGAACTTAAGGCTGGAAAAAATATGAGAAACTGAGAGAAACCAGAATTGACAGAATCACCCACCTCTAGCCTTGGGCTTCCAAGACCTCAATTCTTATGAATGAGTATAAATTGTTTTAGTATAAATTATAATTGAGGCCTAAATATACCCTGACAGTAACAACAACAGGGGGTTCTCTTTTCCTGCTTATGGAAGCCAGGTATCCCATTCTACCATTAACTTTTCACTCAGCACAGTAGGGCCAAATAACACTTTGCTACTGTATGGAACTGTCCCGACAAGTTTTCCTATGCATCAAGTTGTCGTTGAGTTGTTTTGCATCCCTAGAAATTTCTTAGATGTTCTGCCAAAAGCAGGAACCTCCAAAATTTGCCTTGAAATGGGCTTTAGACAAAACGTAGGGGTGACTAGACTTCAATCCTGAGCACATTAGCTGCCAGGAGCAGGGACATTTTGTACTTCTTTAACTTACACAAGTATTTATAAACCTGTCTTTCATTTTGCTCCTGTAACTGATGCTTCATGACCTAGATTATGTGAGTAAATACTACTTTTATTACTTCACAAAACAACATGTGTATGATTGCTGCTTTTAAGGGGGTAATACCAGGAAAGTCCACTCTGCTTAAAAGCATCCTGAATTATTATTTCTAGAAGGTTAAACCAACCTTGCATTAGCTTCCAAATTTAAGCTGCGAAGGATGGTAACATTAAAGCTATGGCATGCAACTGTACTTTTGGTTCTCTGGGTTTATTCATTCATAAAGGATATACATTCATTGAATGCTTGTTATATTACAGTCACTTGAGTGACTGAGAAGACCGAGGTTATACTCTTGCTTCATGAGCAATTTTGCACAAATCCCAGTTGTCCTTATCTCTTAAAGGTTAACCTGTATCCCACAAATTGCAATCTCAAACACATTTGCCTTAAGTGAAATCAATGGTATACAAATGAATGACGTCCCCTGGAGTTATAACTTGCTGGTTACTTACACTTGTGCCTGTCAAAAACTCATCTGAGGAGCCTACATTTTAGTCAGATCTGTGGCTAGTTTCATGGTATTGTTATAAGAATTATAAGGTCTAAGATATAAAATAAATGTTCATAAATATACCAAGCAAACACATACATGAATATATAAACTACATGTCTGAAACAGTACAGGAAAACAGTCCTGAAACCATTTTGACTCTCTCAAATTGACCTCAAATGTTTCTCTGCAAGGAGGAAGCAAATGGGAAAAACTCCCCATTGTCTCTTTGCTCACAAGGGCGTATCTGTGTGTGAATAGGGTGTGAGCCTGTGAGCTGGATTCAGGAACTGAGTATTTACCATCACAAAAGAATGGCCAGGATGCCCAGCTAAAAACAATCAGTGACCATTATCAGGTATCCTGGCAGACAGGTTTTATGCTGTAGACCGCCCCTTCAGTGATGTATGTATGGTGTATTGGGGTTGGCTTTGAGCTACAGGGTGGCAATTTCAAAAGTCTATATAAGAGCTTGCACACCATGGTTTAATAAAGATCAGGCTTACTAGCTGCTTTGCTTCTCAGTATTCTCTAGCTGGCCTCTTATTTTCTCCTACCGATAGAGAACCTACATAAGGATTCTATATGGGCTCTTCGGTACACCATAAGGGAAAAGGAGCAGGTTTCCCCCCCCCCCTTATAACGGTATGAAAAATAATGAAAAATTATAGCCCCAGCATTCAACCAGTACAGCTTGCTTCTAGTACCCATTGACAGGCTGCTCAAATCTTTCCCTTGCCTCATAAAATGGAAACAATACCCATTTAACTATTTTGCAAAGCCATGCAGGCATACAAATGAAAGGGATGCATCTTAAGAACTGAATGCCACTATTCCGGGATAGTAGGCCACCCCAAGCTGTGCTGTCTGGCCCCTGGAAGTCCTTCCAAAATTCAGTTCAAGTACAATAAAATGTTGGGTCACAGTATCGATCTTCCCAAGCTGTTAGAGAGATAGGCATTTGGAAAGATTGATAGATAGCGTTTGTAACCCTTTATGGACACTTGCATCTTTTTCGGATTTTGAATGCAATATTCATATAGTACAGTGATGGCGAAAACTTTTTATAGACCAAGCGCCCAAACTGCAACCCAGAGCCCACTTATTTATCGCAAAGTGCCAACATGACAATTTAACCAGAATACTGAGGTTAGAGGAAAAAAAACAACAACTCATACATTAACATATTTTCTCTTAAAAGAAGAACACAATAACAGAGCTTTCAATGATACAAACAACTTGTAAAAGTTTGCATTAAGATGATCCAAACTCAGTAAGGAAAGCAATCCCAAGTGCCTTCATTGACTAGCAGTTCGAAAGCACGTCAAAAGTGCAATAGATAAATAGGGACCGCTCCGGCAGGAAGGGAAACAGTGTTTCCGTGCGCTGCTCTGGTTCACCAGAAGCGGCTTTGTCATGCTGGCCACATGACCCGGAAGCTGTACGCCAGCTCCCTCGGCCAGTAATGCGAGATGAGCGCCGCAACCCCAGAGTCGGACACGACTGGACCTAATGGTCAGGGGTCCCTTTACCTTAACAACTGAAAAGATAGGGCAGAGGACCTTGAAACCTATGTTTATTGTGAATGCTCAATCGGTGGTGCAATTGCCAGGCAGTATTGTATACATTTAATTTCCTTCTCACCTACTAGGAAAACATAACACTAACATCAACATAGATAAATTTTTGCATTGTAACTAGGAAACTCATGCAATAGTCACCACATCCAAATGCACCCTTAATTAGAATCAGTCCCATCCAGCTCTGCCTCCACATCACTGTGTCTTCAGAACAAAAACTGAAAATATGGAGAACTATTAGCCAGACAAGCACATCTCTACCTCTCAAGATCTTCACTGAACTATAGCAAAGCACATGTGAGGCCCTGACAGAGGCAGGAATGCTTATACACATTAAGAGGAATTAATTAACCCAGCTACTGATCCATTTCTACAAGAATGTTAGCATTATTTAGCAAGATTCTCTCTCTCTCTCTCTCTCTCTCTCTCTCTCTCTCTCTCTCTCTCTCTCGCTCTCTCTCTCGCTCTCGCTCTCGCTCTCCCCCCAAAAATGGTAATTGCTGCAGTCAATGGCTGTACCACTGGTGCTTGATTTGAATGTTACAAACTTTCACCCTAATATAAGTTAAATCACTGTAGTTTCTGGCTGTGTGTGTGTGTGTGTGTGTGTGCGCACGCATGTCTTTTTGGAATTGAACAATATACACCATGGGAAGTCATTATTTCATGTTTTGACCATTGTAATCTTGGTTGTATAGACACTGCCTATGAATTCCCCCTTCCCCCAATGGGTGAGTGATGCTGAATAAGAAGTGATGCTGTTGTACGACCCACTGTGTCAGAAGCACAACTGGAGTGGGAAGGGTAATTTAGTAGCATGAAGACTCCCCCACCCCCACCTAAAATAAGGTAGGCTCCAAATTTGTGTGCATTTACTCATTTTAGATGAACAGAAGATTGAAGGAACTGATTCCTTGCAATATGTGTGTGTGTGTGTTTCTATTGGGGAGGGGGCATTTTGATTAGAGTTTTTCTCTAGGATTGAACCAACATACCATTGCTTCTGAAGATGAGTTTAGTTGTACACACATGCATTCTGCACACAAACTAGCCAAAGCCCTAGATATTGACCTAAATCAGGCACCCCCAACCTGCGGCCCTCCAGATGTTTTAGCCTACAACTCCCATGATCTAGCTAAAAGGACCAGTGGTCAGGGGTGATGGGAATTGTAGTCCAAAACATCTGGAGGGCCAAAGGTTGGGGATACCTGACCTAAATGCTCGACCTATAGCAGGGGTCAGCAAACTTTTTCAGCATGGGGCCGGTCCACTGTCCCTCAGACCTTGTGGGGGGCCGGACTATATTTTGAAAAAAATAATGAACGAATTCCTATGCCCCACAAATAACCCAGAGATGCATTTTAAATAAAAGCACACATTCTACTCATGTAAAAACACCAGGCAGGCCCCACAAATAACCCAGAGATGCATTTTAAATAAAAGGACACATTCTACTCATGTAAAAACATGCTGATTCCCGGACCGTCCACGGGCCGGATTTAGAAGGCAATTGGGCCGCATCCAGCCCCCGAGCCTTAGTTTGGGGACCCCTGACATATAGAGTGGGTGTTATATCAGGCAGTTGTTTCTCAAACCTAACAGTGGTGGGACACTCCTTTCTAAATTAAAAGAGGGAGCACACTTCACCTTTGACAGATGACAACGTTTACTTTTGAGCCTGCATATAAGGATAACCTCTTTCTCCTTTCCCTGCCAAGAGCTGCTTCCCCCTATGTTTCTTCTTGAGTCTTTGATATCGGACAATTGAAAAGAGCCAAATACAGAGCAGCGACTCATTGCTGCTGTTTTCCCCAAGTGCAGTGGTGGGTGTTTATCTATAGGAATGAGTGGCAACTGCTTTACTGAAGTGAAGGCAAGGGGTTAACCAGGGGTAGAGCTAAACCTGTTCCGTACTGCTATTAGCACCAGAGATTGAGAATCATTCCTGCCCCTATCTGCATCCATGGTTCTGTTCCTTAGACATACTAAAGCATGACATTGCTAAGAACTGATATAGCTAGTTAAACCATAATGTGCTGCTCCTGCAGATAGACTAGAAACATGCAACTGCTGTAATTTTGCATGCCACAAAAAAAATTTCCCTAGTTTCCCAGAAGAAGAAGAGGAGGAGAAGTTTGGATTTGATATCCCGCTTTTCACTACCCGAAGGAGTCTCAAAGCGGCTAACATTCTCCTTTCCCTTCCTCCCCCACAACAAACACTCTGTGAGGTGAGTGGGGCTGAGAGACTTCAAAGAAGTGTGACTAGCCCAAGGTCACCCAGCAGCTGCATGTGGAGGAGCGGAGACGCGAACCCGGTTCACCAGATTACGAGTCTACCACTCTTAACCACTACACCACACCGGCTTCATTACCCTACTTCGAAAAGAGGAAAGGAAAAAAGATAAAGAATTTTGAGATGGCAGAAATAATTGGTCAAGTCAGTTTTAAGTATGATTCCCCTTTTATATTAGTTACGTAGGTATTTTATGTGAAATGGTTTTAACTGATTGTGTTGTTATATTTTGTTGTATTTTATTTTGCTGTAAACTACTGTCCTTTGGCTGTTGTGGTAAAGGGTAGAATAAGAATATTAAATGGTAGACAAATGCAGAACAGATACCGGTAAAAGAATGGGATTCTTAGCCCCCCCACCCCACTTAATTTTCCTTCTAGAGCTGACAAAACTAATGCTTCCTTTACACACACAAACTTCCTTCAAAAGGTTATTACTGGATGCTTCCAGTCTGATCAACTGAAACATAATCATCTGATTGAAGACTGATCCAAATGGAAACAGCTTCCTAAATAATGAAGTCTACCCGGGTGGCACTGTGGTCTAAACCACTGATCCTAGGGCTTGCTGATCGGAAGGTCGGTGGTTCGAATCCCTGCGACGGGGTGAGCTCCCGTTCCTCGGTCCCAGCTCCTGCCAACCTAGCATTTCGAAAGCACGTCAAAGTGCAAGTAGATAAATAGTTACCACTCCAGCGGGAAGGTAAATGGCATTTCCGTGTGCTGCTCTGGTTTCGCCTGAAGTGGCTTAGTCGTGCTGGCCACATGACTCAGAAAAATTGTCTGTGGACAAACGTCAGCTGCCTGTAAAGCGAGATGAGCGCCACAAGACCAGAGTCATTCGCGACTGGACTTAACTGTCAGGGGTTCTTTACCTTTTTTTACCCTGAATTCAGTGTTGGGGAAAGTCAGTCTAATGAAAACTAACTTGAAGGGATGTTTGTTCACATCAGGGCTCAAAGGAGAGCAGGGCAGAGATTGGAGACTTTTCGACTCACATGTGTCTAAGTTTGCTTTTTTGTTGAACCAACTCTGCCTTCTGCAGCTTCACTGTCCTGATATGCTTGTTTGTGTGTCTCCGATTTTAGATTTCTTTACTTGGAGCTCTGGCATTTCATCAGTGAACACCCGGAGCACGAAACACTGTTTTACTAAGCATATGCTGGAGTGGTAATAAAAGACTACAGGAAATTAGAATCTCTTTTTCCCCCAAGCTACATTAAGATTCTCAGATAAAATTGTTCAGGTTCCCTACTTGGTCTATGGAATTATAATAGCTACGCAACTCAGCTAGCAACTGAGCATAAGATGACTGTCCCTTCGCTAGATGTATATTGGTGCAATTTACACGTATTGTATTCTCAAGGCAAGGCATTTTCCTGGCATATTATGCTCCAGGGACCATTTTTCTCCCATATTAAGAATGTGCTGGACATGGTGCATCTGATACCTTTCCTGAACTCAGATTATTCTCTGGAAATCATACCAGAGTGTACTCTGCCCACAAGATTCCTATTTCAGTTTTATTGTTCAGTCCATTATGGCTTATTTTAGAAGAGCACCCATTTGTCACACTGTGAAGAATGGGTGCAAGAAATTCTATTAAATCACAGAAGATTCTTCCAAACAATATAACAGGACATCTTCTCTCAAAACTTGTGAACTGCTCTGCTTTCTCTGGATGTCCAAAGGCTCACTTAATGCAGAGGGATCACAGAACTAAATGGCTGGGGGGTGGGGTGGGGTTACTAGAAGTCATCATGTCCAGCCTACATCAGGACTCAACAGACTTGCTCAAACACACTTGCCACAGATCCGTCCACATAATCTAGAGTGCAATGCACCCCAAGCAGGTGAGAATGTTGTATATACAGCAGATCATGTGATGTGATGTGCAGCCATGCCCCATCCATGTTTACTCAGAAGAAAGTCTCAATGAGCTCAGTGGGAATTATTCCCAACTACAGGTGAAACTTGAAAAATTAGAATATCGTGGAAAGGTTCATTTCTTTCAGTAATTCAACTTAAAAGGTGAAACTAATATATGAGATAGACTCATGACATGCAAAGCGAGATATGTCAAGCCTTTATTTGTTATAATTGTGATGATTATGGCGTACAGCTGATGAGAACCCCAAATTAACAATTTCAACTTTGGGGTTTTCATCAGCTGGACGCCATAATCATCACAATTATAACAAATAAAGGCTTGACGTATCTCGCTTTGCATGCCATGAGTCTATCTCATATGTTAAACTCCATTGGCTAATGAAAACGATTGCTTACATAAATGGGCATTTCCACAATATTCTAATTTTTCAAGTTTCACCTGTAGGTGTGCATCATAAACCAAGCCACAAAAATCAACAGCCAAGCCGCCTGGGTTGCTTGCAAATATAAGCAAGGGGAAATACCTTCTGCAAATGAGTGCCCCTAATACTTAGTACTTAGCACCACTTTACCTAATGGGACCTCCTGCTGCCGCACGATTTCTGTTCTTAAGCGGAGTTCTTAACCTGAAGTGTACTTAACCTGAAGCGCACTTAACCTGAGGTACCACTGTATTGTCGGAACTCACCAGCAGCAACTTTCCAGAGTTTCAGGCAGACGTCTCTCCCAGCTTGAACCAAGGACCTTTTGCATGCAGAAAGTATTTGCTCCATCTCTAAGCAATGGTCCTTCTCTTTCTGTTTGGGTTTACTCAAAAGGAAGTTACTGGGATGCAAGGAAAACATGCTGGCTAAGAGAGGAAGCTATCAACCTGGAAAGAATCCCACTCTAAGACTACCTACCACCTTAGGCTGAGAGAACAATAGGCTTGCCTTTCTCCCCATCCCCCACCCCTCCAGCTGCAACAAAGAGATAATAAATACCAGCCAGCCTCACCCAAGTCATGTCCCATTGTAATAGCCTTTGGTGCCCTGAGGGTTGAAGGCAATAATTTTTCTTGATGTGCTTCTGTTTGAAGGCAATAATGTCAGTGATGGAAGGGGGGGGGGACCTTGCTAGCCCCAAAGCATGGCCTCAACTGGAAGCATCATGTGAAATGCTACACAAGCAAGGAACGTTCTGTTCCCATACACTTCACTAGAAGGACAGATCCTGAAGTTGAGGCTCCAGTACTTTGGCCACCTCATGAGAAGAGAAGACTCCCTAGAAAAGACCCTGATGTTGGGAAAGATGGAGGGCACAAGGAGAAGGGGACGACAGAGGATGAGATGGTTGGACAGTGTTCTCGAAGCTACTAACATGAGTCTGACCAAACTGCGAGAGGCAGTGGAGGATAGGGGTGCCTGGCGTGCTCTGGTCCATGGGGTCACGAAGAGTCGGACACGACTGAACGACTGAACAACAACACTTCCATACACACACCAAGTGGGAAAAGAAGCAGCACTGCAGGTGGGAACAACAGAAGACATCTGCAATGACTGAGAGGTTAAAATACAAGCAAGTCCCTTCCTACCCACGACTGGCACCCCAACAGGGATTCTGGTTGAGGAAACTCAATTCTCCTTAACATTCAGCTGAGCTGCAACTGAAGCCCTGCCAACCTGTGTCATTAAGACAGAAACATAGAACAAAGCAGTGACCACAGTGTCCACATCAATGATGAAGAGAATTCTGCTCTCGATTTGGGTCTTTCAGCTCTCAGAAAGTTTGGGAGAGTCAGACACTGACTGTACCCTCTGAAAGAAGCTTAGGGGGTGTGGTTTGCAAAGCCCACCATATACAAAGGGCAGGGTTCAGACCACATCTAATTATTGTCAGAGAGCATCATTTTTACTTACCGAGTGACTGAATCAAGTGGTGCTAAGTATTAGGTATGCATGCGAAAAGATAATTTTGATAGAAGCGAAGAGAAATTTAAGATGTCTGTTCTTGGCTGAGAATACTGCAATTGTTACTATGACATACAGAAACAAAATAAAAATGATAAGGCCTTCAAGTTTTAGTTGTACTGTAAAAAGAATTTAATGTATGAAAAAGTGAGGCAGTGGACCCTCCTGACTCCACCTCCCATTTAAATCCCCCCCAATGAAATCTGAAATTATGCTGCCCATAGTCTGCCTCTTATGAACTTTATGCAGCCAACTAAAAATTCTGAAGTCCCCCATATTTAACTCTCTTTCCCCCAAATAAGCCACAATGGATTTTGCTTTCTTAACTGTAGCAAATCCCACACACCCTCCAGTGGAGCTCTTGTCTGGGTAAACATATGCAGAACTGGGTTGCATGGCATTTTATAGAAATCCAAAACAATCATTTTCTCCTCCAGACCGGATGTCATTCCTATGCATATGTACTTAAAAATAAGTCTTAGTAGGTTCAGTTGGGTTTTCCCCCTGGGCTAAATGGTACCAGTGTCTATATTGACTTGCTGGGGTCTTTAGCTCCCTTTTTTTGTTTGTTTTGCTTTTACACACACACCTCCCTAAAGGTTTATCTTGTCTCTCTCATATGTAGAGAAAGGAAGGAAGGAAGGAAGGAAGGAAGGAAGGAAGGAAGGAAGGAAATAAAGAAAGTTCTGGTTAATGCTTAAGCCTCATAATTGAAAGAGCCCATTTGATTATATTGCAAAATGGTCACCCAATGAAGGGAGTTTCATTTTATGGTGCAGTCAACTGAAAATAAAAAGAAATGTATTGAGATAGTTCGGTGGTGGAGTCACTCACCAAAGGATGCAATTTAATACTTAATGGCATTTGCACAGGAAAGGCAGCAAAAGGCTATTGCCTAGGCTGCTCCTCTCACCTGTTTAAAAGCCCATCGGTATGTGACTGTTGCAAAACAAGCCTACAAAGACCATGGTCATTGTCTCTTCTTCTGGTGCACCTTCTACTCCACCTTCTCCTTTTTGTCCATATTCCACCCAGCTTCCCATCCCTCTTGCCCCAGAAGCAAACACAAGATGAGAAATGTCTCCTACCAAATTAGCCTTGGGGAAACCTCTTCCTTTAACAAACTCGCATGAAGGACTCCTAGCCACACAGAAAGCACCTTGGCAGGAAAGTATATGAAGATAAGCAAGCCCTTGGCTTCTCTGCATAAATTAGAAAACCTGACTTGGGCAGTGTGACTCCTCAAGTAGGAAAAGTGACAAAACACCAGCACACTCAGCCCATTCGGTGTCCCCCTGATGGGAGCAGAAGCTTAGTGCTGGAGTCAGCAGTGGACTCAAACCATATGAGATTTTTGGAGTGTGCTACCATCTGGCTGCAAAAGCGAGACACGCCTCAGTGAGAATTCCCTAATACCTGTCGTGGTGGGAAGAAACAATGCTCCAGACTTCACACACACACACACACACACACACACACTACCAGAAAGAAAGACTTGCAGTGTCTATTTAAAGAACATTTAGGGACCTTGTGTGCTCCCTATTCTTGACCTTATTCTTTGACATTTTCAAAGCTGTGGTCTTTCAATATTCTGTTACTTTGGCTCTCTCAACAGTCCCATGTTATTATTCCAATTTGTGTTGAGATGTTGGGGAAGGAAGGAAGGAAGGAAGGAAGGAAGGAAGGAAGGAAGGAAGTCTGGTTAATGCTTACACCTCATAATTCTAGTGCAGGAATCTCAGCTAAAGCATCCATAACAGATGGCCATCCAAGGAAGGAGAATTCACAAGCTCCTGAGGAAGACCGTTCCACCATCAAACAGCTCCCACTGTCAAAAGGTTTTTCCTGATGTTAAGTCAGAATCTTTCATGGGGTAGAACAGGGGAGCATTTTGGGGAGCTGGTTCAACCTCTGCATATTTTCCCATTTGGGGTCTTCCTAGGCATGAACAGGCCAGCAGCAGAGAGCTATTACACATAAGAGATTTCATATCACCTCAGATTCAGTGCTTACAGTTCATATGCCGATGGCACCATGCATGCAGCCCCCAAGGGAAATCGGGTGAGGCGGATGCCAAATTAATGGTGTTGGAACTTCGGGGAAGGGATTTACTGAACACCTTGTTCCTCTGCCCGTGTATTCCTTTCCTGTGTAACTTCTATTAGAGCATGAATGCAGAGGATAGTATGTGACAATTGAGAAAGGACCGCCAAAGCAACATTTCGCCGAATTAAACCATTGGGTCCACCCAACTTGGGATTTTCTTCACTGACTGACAACTTCAGGGTTGCCCAGCTCTTATATGGATGGATCCTGGGACCTTTTGCATGGAAGGCAGAGGTTCTACCCCTGAGCTACAGTCCTCACTGCATGCCAGTGTGCATGAAACCACATGGTGAAGTGGTCAGCCTCCAGAGTCCTATTGATGATTGGGTGCAGATATCCTTGTTGCCTTGCGAAGCATTACAGGACCCGCAATAGACAACGTGCTATAGATGCATCTCACTTTGTTCTAAAGAGGTGTCAGGATTCACCTACATGTAGGTGGGCATGGGACACCATGCGCAAAACCACCCTCATCCAAATCTTCTCGCATTCCTACTCAATCCATCCTGGCCTTTCGTTTTGGCCGTAGTCAGGTTCCTCGTGCACTCTGCAATTCCCTGAAACTAGGAAAACGAACAGAACCATGGCTGCCATACCTTGCAATGAAAGGGAAAAGTCACCATAGTCTGAGCTGCATTTTAATGAAGGCTCGCAGCGCAAGCAGGAGGGAAACCACACAACAAATGTGCACCCTCTTGTACTTTGCATACTGATCCGTGCAACCCTGCCTAGTCTCCCTGTCGAGCCCATACTGAAAACTTGCATCAAAGAGTCATCAAAGATAGGACTGGAAGAGAGGTGATCATCATAATCTTGGTCCATTAAAAAAAAAAAAAGAAGGGGGGGGGAGAAGAGAGACTACATCCGTTTTGCTGTCTGGAGATCATGCCCCTTAAGGGAGAATTATTCCTCCCACCCCACATTATTATTGAGCTGTGCCACCTCTTTAAAAATCAAATCACACAAGCCAAAAATGTCACAGGCTGCTGAATGAGCCTTTAGGATTTTATCCCCCCCCCATCTTTCCTGATTGGTGTGGCATTCCTAGCGGCGCCTCCCAACCCCCGGTAAATAGTATTGAACAAGAAACAACACATTAAGGCTGATGGAGATTTTCGCCCGTGAAGCATGCCGCTTGCTCGCTCGCTCGCTGCCTGCAAATGCCCATTAAGACACCATTAATTGCATTGATTTATTTGCAAGCGATGCGCAGAAGGATGTTTGCTCGCCTCGCCTCCCCTGCAAAGCCCGGCAGCCTCCGCTGCCCACCCCCGCCGTTTTACACCCAAACTCGACCCCGTGTTGCCATCTCTCGTCACTGTCACCAAGTTCTTTCCACTGGCACTGGGAGCATCTCAGCACCCACATTGTCTCTCCTTCACCCTCCTTGCACCAAATTGTACCCCCCCCTTTCCCACGATGACTCCAGACCCAGTGGTACAGTTCACCTTCGGGTAGCCTGTTAGGAGAGTCAGACGACGCGGAATCCCTTACCTATAGCTGGCTCGCCCGCGTCTGGCGTCCTCTGAAGCGCATCTATCTGATGATGCTCAAAGTTTCCGGATCCCCATGAGTTGAGCTAGCTCGGCTGCAGCTGCTGCGAGCTCGGCTGCAGCTCCTCGGAAGTGCAATCGACTAGCTCTGCTTGGGGATCGGGCTAATTGCACAAGTTCTGTCGGAAGAGGGTGGAAGGGGAAGGCCAGCGTTGGCAAGGAGGCAGAGAAAGAGACAGAGAGGGATCTTCTTCTCTTGGTGAGGCTGGAGACTCTGCTGCAAAAAAAAAAACACTCACCGCCCGCCTGAGCAAGGTGACTCGTCTTCCCTCGCTCCAGCTGGTGGCAGAACAGCTGGGAAGGACACGCGGAAGAGGGTGGGCGGAAGGGAGGGGGGGCTTTACTCCGGTTTAATTAAACCGGAGCAACTCCTGCCAACCGGATCTTCTCTTCGAGCTCAGGGAGGGAAACGTCCACGCTTTTTTACCCCCCCCCCTTTAAAGTGTCCTTAGGTCCCTTCACTCCAGAGACGGATTGAAGTGGAATCATTCATCCACGCGCATCGCTGTCCTAAAAAAGATTAGCTTTGGTCTGTCTGGTCCAATATTCTGTCCCCAGACATGGGTCAGAGAAGTGTCGTAGGAGACTGACAGGAAGGAGGGCATGATGAGGGCAATGGCTTTCGTTTTATCCCAAGGATCTGATCATCCAAGGTGGTTCTGTAATTCCGACGAGAAACCCCTAAATTCCAGGGCACATGTGAGGCTAACCTTCGGCCCTGAAGATGTATTGAACACAACCTCCCCACGCCACGCCACCCCTCAAGCCAGTGTGGCTAATGGCCAGAGGTGATGGGATCTGGAGTCTAGCAACATCTGGAAGGTCCACACAAGTCTCTGTTCGAGAACAGCTACTCCAAGCGTTAGGTATTCCGATGACAAGTAGTTCTGAGGGTTAGACTAAGGAGCAAGCGCGTCCACCTGTAGTGACCGTGAGAGTGCATCTTAACGACCACCACAGCCTGCCGCAGAACGGGGAGGGGGAAACACACACACGCTCATATGCCCAGGGTGAAATGCACTGGGAGGGACATTTGCCCCCTTTGCTCTCCCTAATGGTCGCTTGCGAGTACATAACTGGCAGGAATTATAATGTATTTATCGACTGCTTTCGAGAGTCTTTATGCTTTTTTAGATACTGTACTAAAAAAAAAGGTAAAGGACCCCTGACAATAATTCACTAAAACAGCAACAGCAAGAACCCCGAAAGATGGGTCAGCATTAGGTAGATGAGGGGCCGAAAGCTTGCCTAAGGGCCCACCTGGCAGATTGGACTTAAGATGTGCACTTTAAAAATTCCATAGTGGGAATGCAACCAACACGTGTTTACAGACAGACGTCTGGCAAACACGCTTTTCGGGGAGTGAGAGTTGTCTGCAGCTGCTCCCTGCTGGATGGACCCCAAATGACAAACCCAAGTCTGCTGCCAGGTAATGTGTGTAAAGCATCCTTGGCCTGTGTCGGCTGCCGTAGCCCCGAAATTTTAGCCGACACTGGTATGAATATATTGTATGTAGTCTAGCGCATACTAATGCAATGAAGTGTGTGTGATAGAGAGACAGACAGACAACAGGAAAAGTTACGCTCGTCTGTCTTCTCCGGCCCCTGCAGTTCCTCGCGCAGTTTATTTTATTTTATTTTTTTTACAAATAAACTCTACACAAATAATAACGCAGAAGAGGTAAGCAAGAGAGAGACTTGCAAGAAGATGTGAGCTCCGGAAGAGAGATCCCCAACCAGACAATCAGACTTCCTCAGCGTTTTGGAGCCCTAGCTCAGTGAAATAGCACCTGCCTTGCATGCCCAGGGTGAAATGCAGCAACGGTCTGATTCCCTATCGCGAAGCTGTTGGGGGGCCGGCCGGGGGCGGATTCGCAACCCAAATGCGACTCTCCATTTCACAATTCCAAAAGCACCACCTTGAAAGGTCCCTTAAGCAAGCCCACCTCCTAGGCGAATCTGGTGGGAAATCTCCCCCCTTTCTTGGACCGAGGAACTGGTTGAGCCCAGCCCTTCCTCTTCCCCAAATACTTCTTTAAGACCCCTCCCAGAATATCTGGAAGAGGGCAGAGTCTCCCACAAAGACCAAGTGGATCCAGAGAGACACCCCAACGCGAAAGATGTGAGATATGGGTGAGATCTTCTTCTTCTCTCCCATCAACCTTCCGAATACGATGCCCACCAAGGGCAACGATGCCACCCCACTCTGGATCTTCCACCGCAAGCCCCCGACAAGTTAGCCCTTAGAAACACAGATGTTTGGCATGCCACGAAACCAATAGTGCGAATGACACATCGAGCTAGGGGTGCCTTTGGGGGAGACGTGAGAGTCCCATGTGTCTCAAGTGAGCGAGTCAAGGCGCGATCAGAACCCGGAGCTTACAAACAAGGATCTGGTGTGTGCGCGCCTGTCATCTGCGGCACCAGAGAAAGGCAAGAGAAGAGAGCACCCCCCCATCTGTTTCAGCCTCCCAACATAATGTTCTTCCAGAAATGTAACATGTGGGATGCAATTTGCCTCGCCCAGAAATGCACCCCCCCGGCACACAGTGCACCCCCCTAACTCGTCATTTTCTCTCTGCTGTGTCTGCGTGAAGGAAAGGGTTAATGGAGGAATGGAATATCCATAGCACCAACAGGGGTTAAATGCATAGGAAAGCAGCAGAGCGACACATTTGTTTAAGCTTCCGCTCTCTCTCCCCCCACCAATAATAAAATAAATTTAAAAAGTCACAGAGACAATAGCTCATCAAACTGGCGATCGCTAAACATTGTGGGGAGGAATTGATGGAGGCTTCCTTAAATCTGGCGTGCGTAAAAGGCGAGGCACTCACCGGGTGGAATTTCAGGAGGCGAGGTGTCTGGGCAGCAAGCGGTTCCACGAGGCTAGCGCGCATCCCATGGTAGTTCCAGAGGTTTGGATGCGCTTCAGAACGGCGGTGATGGACAGCGATGGGCGACGTGGCGTGGGGGGTGTCCACAGCGGGACGGTGGCATCCGCCAGAGCTTCCTTAGCGGCGCCGAGAGAGAGGGAGACCCAAGTAACAACGAACCACCGGGCAAGCGGTGTGCCTGCCTGCCGGACGCGTGTTTGCGTGCCACAGAGCCCAAGAAACAATGAATGGATGCGAAAAAAATAAAGGACAAATGCAAAGGGAGAGTTGTGGGGAGGCGGGCGGGCGCTCAGTCAGAGAAGCGGAGATTTTAAAGCTGATCCTTTAAGGCAAAAAGTAGGTGGACGAGATTATATTCATCCAAATAAACGGAGACGACGAGAGGCTGGCTCTGTGCGTAAAAACCACAGCAACCCAAGACCGAGTGAGCCAGGTGGTGCTGCTGGAGAAGAAGCGAGGCGCAGAGAGAACTACAGGAGGAGGCTGGTCTCATCCTGATAGATATAGCGGCGGAGCTGATTTAGGGAGCTGGAGGGGAGGATCTAATGCGAATCGGGAGGAGGAGGAGGGGGGGGGGAGATCGGGTGGGCAGGAAGAAAAGACTCTCTCTCTCTCCTTCGCTTCTGAAGGGCTTGGCACATCAGCCCCGCCACCTTCTTCCCAGGTTGCTAAAGAAACTCTTTCCAGAGACTCAGTGCAAATCTCCGCCCTTCCCTTCGGTTATATATACTAACCGTGCAAGGCTACTTCTCTCAATAATTTTGTCCTAACAATCGCAACACGCCGGGAGGGAAACTCCCGTGAAACCAACCGGGAAAGGCATTGAGGAAACCAGCCAGCTGCCCGATCTTTCTGGGTTTGTTTTAATTTTGCAAGGAGCTGGAGGAGGGATGCTAAAGAGACGGCTGGGGAAGGGAGGCAGTAGTTCTTTGAGCCAACGCGTATAACCCACTTTGCAAGACTCGCCGTGGAGATGTTTTAATGGCACAGGCTCGAACCAAAAGAGGGTTCAGAGGATGACCCTGGGTTTGTCTCTATGGGATGGGAGAAGCTGGTATCGCCTCCCTCTGGTTCGGTGATCTTGCAAACTAGAGATCAGCTTCTCTCCCTCCAGCCAGTCTCTCCACACGCACGTGATGTCTCCGCTCAGAAATCCAGGATGCGTGCGTGCGTGCGTGCATTTTTGCTACGCGCGAACTTGATCAACATGCATGAAACTGACCATAGAGGGACCGCTCGCTTTCTCTTTCGCAGCTAAGAGTCTACGCTTGTCTCGGTGCTAGTCTCCCTCTCTCAACCCCGGCTGGCTTTCTGATGTCGAAGAAGGGCGGGGGGGGGGAGCACCTCTCCTTTGATTTCTTGCATCCCCACTGCACGCATGTTGACTCGGAAGTGAAAATCTCAGAGATTTCAGTGGGATTGACTCCAGATTAGTTTCAGAAACACTTGAGGGGGAGTCATTGGGTGGAAGAGAGAAGGTGCAAGCAGCTTACGCCAGCAAGGCAACGAGAAAAGAAAAGTAACCCTGATAAATGGTCTAATTTTCTAATGCTAAGAGAAAACGGATCGCCTATTAATCTACTTGCCCTTCGCCAGAGAAACAAGACAGTGCTTGAGTCGCTGGGACAGCCCGCAAACCAACAAAACAAAAGACACCCCCCCATCATCCTTACCTATTTTAGCTTGGATATTAAGGGATGTGGGAAAGAATACTTAGTGTAGAGCTGCCTCGTCTATACCACGCATCTCTCTCCTGCCCATTTTTCACCTGTTCTCATATTACAGTGGTGTTGAACGGAGCCAAGCGGTAACACCGGATTGCTCTTTTGCATTGCTAAGGAAGCCACCGCTTTAGAAACCTCCAGTCTGATGCTTTCCCAGCCTGACACCGGCTTCCCCGAGGCTTCTCACAGTAGAAGGGTGATTTGCACTTAACAGTGTAAACCGCTGCCTCGCAGAGTGCTTTTCTCTTCAGGTATTTGCCTTCTGCTCTAACGTGGTGCCCGTTGCCATGCATTGCGCTCACTGCATTTCCAGAATGCATAATTTGCAGGAAAGGAGAAAACATGCTCACACACCCCACCAGCCACCCCAACTACCTGTATTTCATCCAAGTCTGTATTTCAAATCGCACTGGGAGATCTGTGAGCACACAGATCAGTGATTTTCATCCTGCCGCAAGAAATTTGTTTTCAATAGGGCTGATCCATCCCCAATTCTTTTTTTGAGCTTCTTCTGGAGTTTCATGGAGTTTCAGTCCTCCATGAAGGCTGAAATAGCCTTCCCAGTTTTGCCAACCATGAATTTTTGGTGCAACTGAATTCATATTTGGCATTATTTTAATATTTAAGAAAACAATGGGCTTGGCCTCTTCTCCTTCTCTCTTAGTTTCCTGACTCCCACAATATGAAATATCAATAGATATCAAGTGATATTCACTGCTGGAAAATGTCACACCCACCCCAAATATTCAACTAGTTTTCAACTTTCCATCTCATAGTTGCATACACATGTGGTTAATATTCAAGAATAGAGTCATCAACAGTAGCTTGCTTTTAATGTGCAAATGCCTTTTACTCCTCTCAGAAGTTTTCATGTACAACTGAAAGGATTATATTCAATTGTTCAGAATTCCAGTTTCACCACTCAGATCTGGAATATGAAATTTCTAATTTAACAGAATGCAAGAAGCAACCTCAACATTTGAGTGGCTGCTTCCATGGGGGCTCCTAAGATAACTGGTATCATTAATTAAAGCATTTTCATTGTATATCACACCAATGCAATGAATAAATTGACTATGATTGTCCTCATAATATAATCAAGAGAAAACAAAATGAAGAGTTTAAAAACAGAGCCAGCTGAAATGGATATATTAGCAGCATCAGACATGCACTTAGTCAAACAACATCTCATTTGGTTAACATCACATTCTCGTGGGCCAACAAATATAAATTTGAGATTCTAGGCATTCCATGAGTGCATCATCTATATCTACAGAAGTAATGGATACAAGAAAGGAGAAATTAAAAATTGCTAAGAATGGGATGGAATTCACACTGTGAGTTTGAGTATTTGATTTACATGCAAAGTATGCAGCTTCCGTCTTAGTGGGACAACATTTATAACTACTGTATAGAATCATAGAACTGTAAAATTGGAAGGGACTCTGAGGATCAACTTGTCCAACCTACTGCAATTCAGGAATATGCAGGGATCGAACCTGCAACCTTGGCATCATCAGCACTACACCCTAACCAACTGAGCTATATTTGTGCCTGGCCAATTTGGTGCATTTGTGAGCTTATGCCTTTCTCTAGTTGTTGGTCTATGCTCTTTCTAATGAAATCTCAGCCAGAATTCTTTGCAGTCACCCCACTGATAAAATAACCATCCCTAAACTACTGCTGCAGATGATGGAATTAACATTGACCAAGGAGCTTCTTAAATGTGTTTATTCAAGAGTCACCCAAATTAGTGGAGAGGCTTGCTCCGCTGCTTCCCGTGTGACCACAGCTATGGATTCTGTTCCCCTTTCCCATAAACATTCACCATCCTGTTACTTTCTTTTGGAAGGCTAGCCATATTGGTCTGTTGCAGGAAAAGAATAATAATAATAGCAGCAATCACCATACTTAACACGCAAGTGTTAATGAGGAATTATTGCTAAGATACTTGGTTGTGACACAGGGAATCCCCTAGACAAAAATTCATCCAGTTAAAATCCTACCATAGAAAACTAACCAGTAACCTGAAACTAACACGGGGACAAACAGAAGAAGACACCTTCACCGGTATGGTTCCCCTTCATCACACACACAGCCCAACAAGACAATGACAAAAATCTACCGACAGCATACAAATCAATATGGCTAACCTGATCAAAAACACCCACACCCCACTCACACAGGAAACCAAAGATCACCACAGCCAACCACAAATGAATAATCACACCCTACGCCAATCCCGACCTCTCTCATCGCCAAAGAAACACAAGCGAACAACAGAGAACCTACACAATCAACGTTGACACCAAACCCTACACATATTAAGGAAAATAGAAACATCGTCACCCCACCTCACCCATCCCCCACCCCACCCACCTCCTTTCCACCTTCTCTCCCAAGTGTCTCAACATCCAAATCTGATTTGTAAAAATGTTACATGGAAAAAATACAAGAGAGACATTGCACACATTTTTGTAAATCAAGAAAATCTTTAATAAAAAAAAGAAGGGGGAAAATCCTACCATAGACTCCTTACGTGACCTTGGGCATGTCACAATATCTCAGGCTCAGCTTCCTATATTGAATCTGAGGGTAAAAGCCAAGCTAGATGAGAAGGATGGGCTTTACAACCATATTTTTCTTTCATACATGAATATAGGTGAAGGGCATTTTAAGGGGAAATCTACCAGAAAGAAAGGATTTGCTTTCAGTTGTGCTCACATGCTCCTTATGATATCACAATAGAGCCAAATCTGATTGGCTGTGCACACTGCAAAGCCATCCTATTGACTGCATGGTCCCTGGTTGGGTGGGACAACCACCCATATGAGTAATCCAAGAAGGATAAAGCAACAGCAGCAGCTACCAGGAAAAACCACCATGCAGAATAGCCTTGACTAAAGGTGCATTCACATTGTATTTTGCTTTCGAGACAGCAGCATTTCTACTCCAAATAGCCAGGTTCTTTTTTAAAAAATTATTATTTCAAATCATTGAAATCGGAAAACATTTGGTGCAGTTCCCTTTCTGCTCGCTTTCCTGCAGATTCATTTGTACCGCTAGCATTTTGTGTGAGCAAATACTGCCACCTTTTCAAACTGACTGACTGCACACCAGCTTTAATGAGTTCTCTCTCAACATGCTACTGCACTGTAATTCTTCATTAAAAAACCCCTATCCACTGCGTGTTTAGTCAGCAGAAAATGTGCTTGGCTATTTGAGACACTTGGGAGGAGGAGGATACAAGGGAGGAAGTGTTGCCCTTAAACTAAAATTATGATCAAGTCATTAAAATTAAAATAAGCAACATGGCTTAAGCCTTGCATCTGTTATGATCTCAGCATTTTTAGTGTGCATGTATTATTGCATTTCCAGGATTGGTGTCCTAAGATGTACAATATGTAAATGTAAAAATACTGCATATTAATTAAAACTTACTCCCATCTAGTGATATTATTATTATTATTATTATTATTATTATTATTATTATTATTATTATATTAAAACTTGTCCCACAACTTTGTGGCTTTAAGAGATCTCTATACTTTCTAGGATTTATTTGCTCACATTTACTAAACTGGCATACATAGCTGAATGGAGTGTTTTCACAGTAGGAGGTAAAATACTGTATAATGTAGGCATTTTATCTTGGAACAGCCTTTTGACCTCAATAATGTTGAAATTCATTCATCAGGAGTTCAGTGAAAACGCTTGGACATGAATCCGCCCCATTGAGAAACACAAGCGGGGGGGAGGGCATTTTATCATACAGTATTGTATACCACCCTCCGTACATATACATTCCAGAGCATTTAACAATTTTTTATTTTTATTTTGGAAAAAATAAAGCACAATTGCACAATTAAAATACTACCTGCAGAGCCACACATTAGAACACAAGCACCTGTCAAATTCATCACACATGCAAAAACCACTTTCAGACAGCAGAATGGATAACTCAAGGCCACACTAACATTGTGCTAAATTCAGAGTGTGCAGCTTTGTACTGTATTTGGCTTTTATTTTTTTTACTTTTTTTCAACTCTTTTTGGGATTACAGCATACGGGACAGGGGGACCTATCCCTTCCTTTCCCCAGCTGTAATCCAGCCAAAAATGACTCCCCCCCCCGCCAACATGGTGCAAGAGCTAGAGAAAACTTTTCCTAAGCTTAATAGCTCCACAGGGGGCTGATTTTTGTCCAGACTGCAGTTGTGCGGTGGGCAATGCTGGAAGGAATAAACCTCTCCTCCCCATCGTTCTACCCGGACAATGAGTTCCAGTGCCGAGGGCCTTCTGGCGGTTCCCTCACTGCGAGAAGCCAAGTTACAGGGAACCAGGCAGAGGGCCTTCTCGGTAGTGGCACCCGCCCTGTGGAATGCCCTCCCACCAGATGTCAAAGAGAAAAACAACTACCAGACTTTTAGAAGACATCTGAAGGCAGCCCTGTTTAGGGAAGCTTTTAATGTTTGATGGATTATTGTATTTTAATATTTTGTTGGAAGCCGCCCAGAGTGGCTGGGGAAGCCCAGCCAGATGGGCGGGGTATAAATAAATTATTATTATTATTATTATTATTATTATTATTATTATTATTATTATTATTATTATTATTATTATTATTATTATGGTAGATTTCCAATATGGATTGAGACCTCTGCACCTGTAATCTCAACAATAAACTGAAGATGCAGTTGAAATTTGGCCTTGAGGTTGAGTTTAGGTCTCATTTAAAATGTTTAACAACTCCCTTTCCCTTAAGATCTTTTTTTTATCATATCTTTTAAAATCTCTAAGAGAACATAAATGTCTTAACCTGGAACCTAAAAGATAGCAATACAGGCATCAGGCACACTTCCGTAGAGATGAAACTCCACAACCAGGACACCACTGATGTAATTACTCTTTTGGTGCCTCCTATTCCAGCTGAATCTCAGATTTCATCACTTCTCTACAATGCAGTTTAGCTGCTTCTTACGTGTACCTTTTCATAGTAGGACTGCATCTGCAATATACAGTCAAAGCACTATGGTGGTTACTTCCCCCAAAGTATCCTGAGAACTGTAGTTTGTTAAGGGTAGTGAGAGCTTCAGGGAGGCCACTGGTCCCCTCACAGAAGTATGACTCTCAGAGTGGACTCTCCTTCTTCCCAGAGAACCTCCATTTTGGGGAGGAGAGGGATGAAAGAACTACAGAGAAGACTGAGAGATGGTAGTCTGAACGACAACCTTGTCAAAATGACCTGTAAAACGTAAGTGAACAAAGGATCACAGACCAGAGTGAACACCTTGGGTTTCATCCAATGGTATCCTTCCCCTCATGAAAGGACTTTTGTTCCAGTACAGTGGTATCTCGCAAGACGAATGCCTTGCGCAACAAAAAACTCGCTAGACGAAAAGGTTTTGCGGTTTTTTAGGTGACTTGCAAGACAAATTTTTCTATGCTCGTGCTTTGCAAGACGAAAACGTTTTGCGATTTTTTTTTTTGCACAATGCATTCCTATGGGAAACCGCGCTTCGCAAGACGAAATTTCCGCAATACGAAACGACTCGCAGAACGAATTAATTTTGTCTTGCGAGGCACCACTGTAGAGACTTCCATGAACGGTAGGGCTAGCAGACCCTCCAAATGTCCCTATTTTTCAGGGACAGCCCCAGATTTACAGAAACCATCCCAGTTTCTGATTCGATCCTGGAATGTCCCACGTCGCTATTTTCATTGGAGAAATGTTAGAGGGTATGGTTGGACGTCCCTATTTTCATTGGAGGGTATGGGGTTATGCAACCCCCAAGCCAAGGAGATAAGCAACCTTTAGAAGACATCTGAAGGCAGGGCAGTAAAAATGTTTTTATATATGTTGGAAGCTGCCTAGATTGGGGCAAGCCGTCATGATTAAATGGGCAATAGACCTAGGTCATAATATTGAATACTCAAAGTGGCATAAACTGTGGAATTCAGGACTTAAATTTACGGCATCTATACAACTAAAAGAAAACACATACAAGATGATGTATAGGTGGTACATCACACCAACCAAACTATATAAAATGTACAAATCGGAGATAAAAAATGTTGGAAGTGTGGTTTGAAGGAGGGAAACTTCATCCACATGTGGTGGAGCTGTGACAAGGTTAAACTTTACTGGGAAAATATATATAATGAATTAAAAAAGATCTATAAGTATTCGTTCAGGAAACTGCCTGAAGCTTTTCTGTTAGGTATGGTGGGAGAGGATATTGAGAGAAAGGATGTGAAGGTATTTCTGTACGCAACTACAGGTGCTAGAACTTTGTTAGTGCAAGTTTGGAAACAGCAACAGACCCCTACTATAGAGGAATAGCGGCAAAAAATGGTGGGGTATATGGAAATAGCGAAATTGACTGCTAGAATTAGGCAATCAGGAAGTGAAGCATTTGAAAATGAATGGGGAAAATTTATGTTATATTTGAACAGGATGTGTGGAATTTGAACTGTGGAATAAGACTCATGGCTTAATACATAATTCTTTATTGGAGGTATAAAATTTAAAATATAAAAAAGACAATACGAAGATTACAAATTAAATATATAATTTAGATTACAAGACTGTAACAATAAAGAAGTGTAAAACCGCAAGAACTAATTAAGAAGAAGAATAAAACAGAGGAAGAAGGGGGGAAGCAGGGGGGGATGAGGGAGGAGGTGGGAAGGGTGGGATGGAGGGATTAATTGTTGGTGGATTTGTATGGTAAAGGGAATTCAAAATATAATAATGCAATGTAATAGTACTGTATAAGATTTGTTTTATGTTTATTTAAGAAACCAATAAAAAAATATGAATAAAAAAAAAATAGATTGGGGCAAGCCAGTCAGATGGGTGGGGTATAAACAAACAAACAAAAACAACAACAACAACAACAAATTATTATTAAATAGGATGTCCCTATTTTCATTGGATAAATGCTGGAGGGTATTGGGTAGGAAAGTGATTTTTACATATTCTCCATTCTCCTGCAGCACTTCTGTTCTGATGGACCTCCCCAATTCTATGGAGCACAATAACTTAAGAGCCCACTTTCTCCTCTAGTCAAGCACCCTGTTCTTACAGTAGTCAACCAGACGACTACACGAAGCCCCGCAAGCAGGACCCGAGCATACAGCACTCAACCCACTTTTAATTCCCAGAAACTTATATTCAGGAGCATCTTACCTCTGACCGTGGAGGCAGAAGATAGACATCATGGATAGGAGCGGATTCGGGAAGCTAGAGGAGAAAGCGGTAATCAGCTACAATCAACTGCCTCCTCCTTCTGTCTACAAAAGCCTCTGCTGGATTGCAGAGTCTTCTGTGACTTGAAATATACTACAGTGGTACCTTGGTTTACAACCATAATCCCTTCCAGAGGTCCGTTTGTAAACCAAAACAGGTTGTAACCCAATGGGGCCTCCAAAACTATTTTTTTGTTCATAATCCAAAAAATAAAAATAAAAATGGGTTGTAGTCCAAAACAAGTTTGCAAACCGGGACACACACTTCTGGGTTTGACGTGTTTGTAATCCAAACCGTATGCAAACCAGACTGTTTGTAAACCAAGTTACCAAGTGTATTGGATGCACCCCTAGTTTTAACGTTTCCCCAAATCCCCTTTTCTTACTTGCTGATGAGGAAAGCCATCACCTCTCTAGCATCTTGTTTCTATTTATTATGTTGATGAAGATAATAGACATAAAAGATCTGAAGTGGGTGTTCGTGGCAATGTTTGTTGTTAGGTGCCATTCTAACACAGGGATAAACACACACATATACACAAGCCACTAATGACACTCAACTAATACAGTACAATCCCTCAAACAAGCTGCTTGACATATACCATTGTCAAGTGCGCAATTATAGTAAGTTGTTGTTCAAGCATTCATCATTTGTCAGGCCCATTGAGGACAACGACGCAGGAAAACAAGAGTTGTGAACACGTTGGAGTAATATATGAGGCATAATGGGCACCTAATTAGGCAGTTAATGTGTGTTGCTTAGAGCTTATATCTCAAAATAATTTGCACTGCTGATGTTAACTGCAGCACTTATGCCTCATGAAATCTTGCCAGTAGCAGGACCATTGCTTAGCTGAACTTTCCCAGACCTGAATGGATGAGTAGTTATTAAGAAGACTCTTAGTTAAGTTACTCAGCAGTCACAGAAAAAAATAGACCATAGAGTTCTGGCCCAATTACAAAAAGGTTAACACCCAGGGGCGTAGCAAGATAAATTGGTACCCGGAGGCAAAAAAAAAATTATCACCCCCCCCCCAGGCGTAGGAAGTTCAGGTGGTACCTGGTGTGGAAAACTTATTGTCATCCCCCCATTGATCCCTCCTCCCGCAAAAAAATGGTTTTATATTATTTCATATTTTCTTACAAAGGAATAATAACAAGTAATAATAATAAAAAACTTTTATTTATATCCCGCCCTCCCCGGCCGAAGTCGGGCTCAGGGTGGCTAACATCAGATACATAACATTGGTATAAAATCAAACAATAATTAAATTACCTCCTAAAAACATCTCAAAATCAAATTAAAGTCTAATTAGATGGCTTTCCACAGGGTTAGGGTTGGGAACAGTAAGTGCTCCACTGAACTGAAATTTCAGCCTTCACGACATAGGAAAACAGCCAAGTAAACAGCTATTTTGGTGGAGGAGGGTCAAGATATTAACCGATATGCATGAAATTTCATATATAGCTATATAATCCCTAGTATAGTAAGATAAGACCTTTGGAGCAGGCATTTTAAAAAGTTTTTTATGAACCGCCCTAGTAGGGCAGTAATTGTTCCTTAATAATTTGTCACCCCCTCCATTATGGAACATGCGGTGGACCGCCCCCTACGCCCCCCTTGCTAAGCCCCTGTTAACACCCTGGGGGTTGGGCAGGGATAAGGATAGAAGTATTTTTGGGAAAAAAAATTGGACTTCTGAAACTTTATGTAGGCTTGTTAAGGTCTGTACTGTGAAGACTTAAAGGGTCATTGTCCAGTTCTGTCCCCACTGAGTTCTACACCATGGAAGGAATGGGGATTAGGCCTTGCCCTTAGAGCCCAAGGAAGGTGGGAGGGTAGCCTTCAGGAAACTCTGAGGGTCCACCACTGTGTTGGAGAAGCCTATATCTGCTCAGCATCTTTCTCTCTCTCTCAGGATAGTTTAAGGGGCTAGATTGTGGGGCAGGGGGGACATGACAGGCCCCAGTTTTTCCCTCCCATAATATCCTGGAGCAATGAGACTAATGGGGCAATATGGATGAAAGAAAATAAATAATATCTAATCTGCTGGAAGAGGAGTTATGTTCGTCCTTCCACTACTGCTTGCAGTGCTATTATAAATAAAAGATGAATCTGTGACTATGCTGGTGATAGTAAGCACCCTCAAAAAATATTGTGACTATGCTGCTGATAGTAAGCACCCTCACAAGCAGGCTTTGACAAGAATAGCACTTGCCTCTCCTGCAGTTTTCAAAGGCTGACATTCATTGGTGGTTAGACATTGGATAAGCCTTGGTCTTGGTTGGAAGGGAGGTTGTAGCCTCTGTCATCCCCTCCTTGGTTAAGGGTATCCTATTAAAGGGATCCAGGAGGAGTTACTTCTGTCTGATGCCCGGGTGGGAGCTAGGGCCACAGCACTCATCCAATGGGAACCCCTCAGGGGGTACCCCTATTAGATGTAGTTCATTCCCCCCCCCCAAGTTGGGTTTACCCTTACACTCTGAGCAGGTGGACTGGAGTGGAATAATGTGGCTTCCCTCAAAGCCTATGCCAAACCATTAAAATTTGTAACCAATACAAGCTGTGACCTATTTTACCCCAAAACTATATGCTGTTGTCTTGTCTGGTTATTTACTTCATGGGAACGGTGGGTTCACACGGTCTTGGCATGCAATGGCCAACCAGATGCTCATGGGAAACCCACAAGGAAACTTCTCCTGCAGTTTCCAGGAACTGGCATCCAGAACCATCATCATCGCTAGTAGCTGTTGGTAGCCTTGAAATTCATGAATTTGTCTAATCCTCTTTTAAAACCATCCAGGTTGGTAACCATCACTGGCTCTTGTGGGAGTAAATTTCCATGTGCTGTATGAAAAAAAAAATCTTTTGTCTGTCTTGAATCTTATATCATTCAGCTTTATTGAATGTCCACCAGTTCTCATGTTATAAGGGAGAAACTTTTCTCTATCAGCTTCCTTCGCACCATGCATAATTTTATATACTTCTCTCATGTCTTTTACTCCCCTTTTCTCCAAACTAGAAAGCCCAAATGCTGTAACCCTTCCTCTTAGGGGAGTTGATCATTTTGGTTGCCCTTTTCTGAACATTCTCCAGCTCTACAACATCTTTTATTCTCCATTCAACCAAAGATTTGGCTTGCACTAACTCCAATGATCGCAGACAAGGAGACAAACCAGCAGCACAATGAATTACAACCCTCCCCTCTTAACTCACTTTTCCATGCCGACACAAAAGAGTCAAGCAACATCTGAGATGACAGAGACCATGGAGGGGCAGTGGAGCAGATTCAGAGCCAATGATAATGAATAGAATATATCTATGCCAAGCTCCTTAATGAGCTATGCCTGTCTTCTAGACTAAGGGCAGTGCTAGCAATACAGTTGAGTGTGCCCAGTATAGCTCTAAGAAAAAGAAGAAGAAGAAAGGAATGAATTCATTCTAAAGAATTTTTTGGCCAGGAATGCAGATTGAGGCTCCATACAAAATTTGGCTCACAACTTTTTCAGCTTGACACCTATTATAGCTGCCGGAACAAATTCACCTCCTTTTCTGAATCAAAGAAATGCTCTCACTCATAGCCGTCAACTTTTCCCTTTTTGGGGGAAAATTCCATTATTCTGAATAGGATTCCTCACAAGAAAAGGGAAAAGTTGACAGCTATGCTCACTGTATGTTCTCCTTTCGCCTTTGCTGTTTTGCACTGCACAGTCTACAGGTACTCATAAAAACTACATCCACCTTGGTCACCTGGGGAGCTCTAACTGGCCAAAGAGACCCTTGGCAACCATTCTGCCCCAAGGTGGCTCCACTGACATCTCTGTAGCAGCTCAGGAATTGAGTTGGTTCACCTAGCTCTGTCCACATGTGATCACTATTCTCTTTGTCTTCCATTCTCTTAAGAGATGATTAAATAAAACAACAACATTGATACTGCAGAGACTCAAAATCACAATAGCTGAGGTATATCCAACAAAAACCATCTCTTTCAAGGAAGGACTTCAACTTATGCCAAGGAACATCTCATAACTCTCATTCCTGTGTGACCCCACCCAAAAGCTGTTCTGGGTTTCCCACAACCCTCTGGAACAGGTGTATGGGGTACATGGGGAAAACAAGAGGGGACGTTCCATTGTGCAAGTGAAAGCTCTTGTGTGGACAGGATGAGTTTGTTTATTACAATCAATTACCTGTACAGTGAAGTCACCCCTTCTTGTGCTGCAGCAACAAAACTGCTAGCACATCTGCAAAGCTAAGCAGGGTGTGGTATGGTTTAAAATTGGATTGGGGACCATGTGTTGAGATTCCTGCATTGTAGGGGGTTGGACTAGATGACCCTCTGGGTCCCTTCTAACTCTACAGTTCTATGATTCCATGAGTGCATTACGTACTCCAAGAACAAGAAAATACCCTAAGCAAATGCAACCATGGAAAATGTCAGACCAAGTACATTGCCAGGCTCGAATTTATATTGATATAGTCCATGACTCTTCCTATAATTGCATTGTCATGGATTGATCCTTCTCTGATCTATATTGTTCACATGAGAAATAAAATTGTACCAAACAGAGACAAGTGACTTACCCACATTGGAGTTTGCAGCTGTTTGCATGCCCATTTAATTTGTATGGTCCTCTAGATCCCGTGCTGTGCCACTGGGAAGAACAAGCTCTTCTTGGGATGCAAGTTTTGTGAACTCCCCTTCCATTGAAGGCTTCAGGTAAATACGTGTGAATAAACCTTACTTGTAAGACACTGCAGTCTCTGCTTGTCCTGAACCCTGGCATCCTCTGATGTAAGTCCCAAAAGTCCCAAAAATGGCAATGCTAGAGAGGAGTTATACAGTCTAATTGTCAAATACAGATTCAGGTCTAATGCAATGAGAAAGGCTCTAAGTCAAACCATAAAACCAGGTTCCAATCTCCGAAGATCCAGAGTCGTTATCCTTGGATCAGTCCTGAAACCAGTCCAATGGAGCTCCCCAAATAGCAAAGCCATGGTCCATCAACTGTTAAAACTGAGCACACAGAGTCTCTTCCTTGCTTCACTTTTCTTCCTCCCAACCTTGTTTGACACACTTCAGCTTGCTCCAGCTGTGTCTTTCCACTTAACAAAGCATGAGATCCTCACCTGCTCTGAACTTAATCAAGCTGAGTGGCCACACACCTCCTCCCAGCCCTAACAAGTCCCATGATCTTCACCAGATCACCCAGTAAGCTGGCCTGTGGTCTCTCGCCTGCCTGAAAGTGCACTTCCCACTGTTCCTGATGCTTCAGAGTTCTCAGAGAGGGAAGCACCTCTGGTGCTAGTGATGTGTTCCCTGCGAACACCTGCCCCTTCAACTTCAACTGCCCCTTGAGTAGCTCGTAAGTCCCCAACCTCCCCTTCCCCATCTTCGGCTTGTCCTGGTGTGTACCAGTTGCAGCTACACCGCATGCTGGGATCTTCTTCCCTCTCCTTGGTGTCCTGCCAGTTCATGAAACTACTGTGCCTTGATTTTCCTATGGAAACACAACCCCAGGCAAGCACCTGAACCCTCTCTGGAATCTTGCTCCTGCTCAGAAGAGATTGGGGGATGCGTGTAACAACATATAGAAGATAACTATGCCCAATGGGTACAAGAATCATTATAACCAAGGACAGGAGGTATGACTGCAATCCATGCTGACAGCCCGCCATGCAGCAAAGCGAAAATTCACCAGTGACATTTGCCAACATTTCTGCTGTTTCCAGTAGAGTGGGGAGCGTTTTCCCCCCTCAAGCCACCCATTTGAACAATGAAGTCTTTCTGAATTATGCCATTTCTTAGCGTGTGCTTCAGATGGTAATTGCTGTATCATCACCTGCAACATCTTGCTGCACCAGAAAATTAAAACAATTATACTAACAAGTTGTCTCTTGGATTTGCCTTTCATTTAACTAAAGCGCATTGACACTCTTTTTTATGCAAATCTAATCCCAAGCAGGAGCTCTCCTCATCCCTCCAACCCCTTCGCTACAGTTAATTAAAGGTTTCTGTCCATGATCAGCTATCATAATAAGCTCCGTTGCTTATTCATTTAGGCATATGTCTTTAATGCCAGTGTATAGCTTCTTGGGTTCCATGATCGCTGCAGATGGTGACAGCAGTCGCGAAATTAAAAGACTCCTGCTTCTTGGGAGAAAAGCAATGACAAACCTAGACAGCATCTTAAAAAGCAGAGACATCACCTTGCCAACAAAGGTCCGTATAGTTAAAGCTATGGTTTTCCCAGTAGTGATGTATGGAAGTGAGAGCTGGACCATAAAGAAGGCTGATCGCCAAAGAATTGATGCTTTTGAATTATGGTGCTGGAGGAGACTCTTGAGAGTCCCATGGACTGCAAGAAGATCAAACCTATCCATTCTGAAGGAAATCAGCCCTGAGTGCTCACTGGAAGGACAGATCCTGAAGCTGAGGCTCCAGTACTTTGGCCACCTCATGAGAAGAGAAGACTCCCTGGAAAAGACCCTGATGTTGGGAAAGATTGGGGGCACAAGGAGAAGGGGACGACAGAGGACAAAATGGCTGGACAGTGTTCTCAAAGCTACCAACATGAATCTCACCAAACTGTGGGAGGCAGTGGAAGACAGGAGTGACTGGTGTGCTCTGGTCCATGGGGTCACGAATAGTCGGACACAACTAAACGACTAAACAACAGCAGTTTTCTTGAGGCCAAAGGTAGAGATCTACACTTACCAATTGCCATTGGTCTTTACAGTCTCTCTCTCTCTCTCTCTCTCTCTCTCTCTCTCTCTCTCTCTCTCTCCCCCCCCCCCCCCCGTGTCCTCCACTTGGGAAGAATGCCTTCAATTTAATGATAGTTTCCTGTGCATTTCTTTTGAGCAGGGATTTTGCGGGATGGGTGAAGGAGCAATCAGAGATGCACCCTCTCATTCCTCTTATCATGCCAATGGTAAATTAGTTCCTTGATGCAAGGATCCTAATATGTGGCAGAAATCTGGATCTGTACAACTGGGTATAAAGGTTCCTGAATGCTCATTTCTGGGACAGGCACTTGGTGCTGTATGGCAGGGGAGGAGGAAGGCCTGAGCTCCAAGACCTTGAAAAACACTGCCTTAGATGGTTGCTAATATCTTTGTTCTAAAGCACACACATAAGGAGACTGTTGATCCCCAAGCTGGATATTTGTTGAGCATTCTCTGACCCTCAAATCTGACCCTGCTCAGCACATCTCATTTGGCATCTTAAAAACTGACTTATAAAATGCTATTACTATGTGGGCACTGATAACCGTGTCTCCAAACACTGCTGCTTCTGGCTGTACTACTGTGTTATTTTGGCCTATTATGCTAGGGATTTTTTCTTTTTCTTTTTATGAACCTGATGGAGAGATTATGTGTTAAATTTAATAAACCCTTGGTTTCTCCCCCCCCCCATCGTGCTCTGCTCCAGGTCTCATCAGATTCAAAAGCAGAATCTTTTTTCCCCATTTACCAATGGGCAGCCTTCCAAATGTATAAATGGCCACTCCTATATCATTTGATGTAATTTGCATTGATTGACAGGTTAAGGACTAAACTGCTGCAATGAATTTCTGCTTTTATAATATAAGTGGCTAAGGCAGACAAGAAAATCTAGTTAGGAAAGTGTGGGGGAAATGGCATCTGAAGGGACAGAAGCACTATAAACTATGTCATGAAAACTAAAACTTGGAAAAACAAAAATTATTATTATTAATATTATTTTGTTGTGGCATGTTGTCTTTGTCCATGGAGTTTTATTGTCAGGGATACTGGAGTGGCTTGCTGGTAGTTATCCACCCGTAAATAAATCAGCCCTGAGTGTTCACTGGAAGGACAGATCCTGAAGCTGAGGCTCCAGTACTTTGGCCACCTCATGAGAAGAGAAGACTCCCTAGAAAAGACCCTGATGTTGGGAAAGATGGAGGGCACAAGGAGAAGGGGACGACAGAGGATGAGATGGTTGGACAGTGTTCTCGAAGCGACTAGCATGAGTTTGGCCAAACTGTGGGAGGCAGTGAAGGATAGGCATGCCTGGCGTGCTCTGGTCCATGGGGTCATGAAGAGTCAGACATGACTGAACGACTGACCAACAACAAGGTGTGGCATAGGTTCCATTCCTAGTACTGGCTTCACAAAATTGGGGGGGGGATTCATCCATCCATTTCTAATTCAAATTGAATCTGGAAGGAAAATATAGGGATTAAGGGGATGAACCTCTTCAGGAAAATGAGGCAGGGGATAGGGTTTAAAATACAACCTTCCCCCATGTCATTGCCACAATTTGAGTTGGGGCTTCTTGTGGTTCCTGTTATGAAAGAAGGAAAGAAAGAGAAAGAAAGAAGAAACTCAGGAGACTTTCAATCACAGTATAGAAAGGCATGGCCATTGTCACATCTAGTTTGATCTACTTTTCACCTGACACAAAGATAGAGTGTGGGACTTGGATCAGGGAACCAGACCACCAATCAGACAAAGAGTCGTTATTTCGTATAAGAGACGAAATGGGATGTTAGCCGATTATGGATGTTAGCCGATTATTGATAATTATAAATATGTTTTCCAAAACGAAATTGGACACTGATTTTAGTCTGATGCCTAAATTTTAACTTTAATATTTCTCTAAGATATGTTTTTTTATGGAAATGTTAATATTGGTCCTTGTGAGTTGTGTTATCTTATTTGAGGCTTGTACGGTGCCATTGTTTTATTTGATTCTCATTTGTTTGTTCTGTTTTGTATTGTATGATGGGCGCAAATGCTGAATAAACATCTATCTATCAGACAAAGAGTTCTGTGAGTGTCTTTTGCCCATCATTCCATGTAATTCTAGCCTAAAATGCCACCCTGAACTCCTCAGGGAAAGGCCCTGATGATGAGCAAGTAGGCGTGTCATGGCAAGCATAAAAAAAATCCAGGCAATTTATTTTAGGAATTTATAGAATTTCTAAGCCATCTGAGGGTCAAACCAGACCTCAAGGTGGCTTACAAAAATAAACAATGTAAATAAATTCAATCGGAAGACACCAGGTCATTTGTTTATCTCATTTAAAGGTAAAGGTACCCCTGACCGTTACCGTCGCGGTCCAGTCGCGGACGACTCTGGGGTTGCGGCGCTCATCTCGCTCTATAGGCCATTTATTGGCCACCTAATATTATACAAATGAAGGAGCAAATGAAAAGAAGGCAATAGGTGACAAAAGTGAGCCTCTTTCTTCTTATAATCCTCATCTTATGTTGATGATTGCTACCTGATCAACACGTGCCCTGTTTAGTGCTGGCTACAGGTATGGGATGCCATCATGAAAGACATCCTTGAAAGGATCTTCCTCTGGTGGACTCCCTTTGCCAACAGCTTTTCCAAAGTCACCAAGAACTCTGCATGGAACTGTCCAAGATACCAACGAAGTCTAGTCTCTGAACGTGGTTCATACAAACAAACAAACAAACAAACAAACATATTTAAATAAATAAATAAATACGTCCACCATCCCCACAAAGTTGTTTGATATGGGAAGTTTGAAAGCCTTGAGCAAGACAAGGTGGGAGCATGCCTTGCTCAAGAGTTTCAAATCCCTTCTTTCCTTTGTCCTTCAAACATTTGTGGTTTCAAAGATAAATGGAGGAGGGGTTGAAAGCCTTCTGTAAACATTCCTGTGCCGTTTGCACTGATGTCCCGACAATCAAGACTTCAGAGGGAGGCATCGCCTGACATCACAATGGCATCAGATGATTGACAGGTGGGCAACCACACCTACCAGAGGTGAGAGAGACAAAGATCTGGCCCATGATCAAAACAGAACATGAGCATAAATCTCACCTCACCTGTGGCATTCAGAATATTTGGACTGTGTGGTTTCTCGTCCATCTGCCAGTGGTTTACATATTTGAATGAGAAGCCTTTGGAATCACCTAGGCTGAATCGTGTTGCTGTTCATAGGAAATGCACCAGACAGAGCTGCCAAAATGACCTAACACATTCTATGATTTCAGTCTGTAGCTAGCCATGTACATATCTTGCTTGGAGACTTCTGGTAGAAGAAGAAGAAGAAGAGGAGGAGGAGGAGGAGTTTGGATTTGATATCCCACTTTTCCCTTCCTCCCCCACAACAAACACTCTGTGAGGTGAGTGGGGCTGAGAGACTTCAGAGAAGTGTGACTAGCCCAAGGTCACCCAGCAGCTGCATGTGGAGGAGCGAGACACGAACCCGGTTCACCAGATTATGAGTCTACCGCTCTTAACCACTACACCACATGGTAGCCATCTGGCTCCCCATTTTGAGAACAGGAGGCTGGACTGCATGGCCTTTTGCCTCATCCAGCGGGGCTCATTTTATTCCATTGCAATTTCAATGGTTAGGGTAGCCACAATGGTACATGTGAGGATGTTTGGAGCTTTCATGGTTTTTTTTGAGTTGTATGGTTAAAGAAGCTCAACAGTTCGCTCCTCCCACAGGGAGGATGTGTCACAACATCCGGGTTATCTGCTGTATGCTATGCCTTTTGTGATATATGTGACGCACCGTTTATTTCTTGGTCAGTCCTGCCTTCACCTTTGAGCGGACAAGTCCTATTTTCACTTTTGAGACGATCGGAGAGACCGGAGATGGCTTCCCAATCTCCGGGGAAGCTCTGTAATTTATATGCTTGTAAATAAAGCTTACTTGCTTTAATCAAGCCAGACTTTGTGGGAGTTTAATTGCTGGCACGAAAGGTACACACACCGTTGCGCACAAAGAAGAAGAAGGTCTTCTTAGAGGTTTGAAGAAACACTCTGCTAAAGCACTGGAGAAGCAGGAGAACGCAGAAGGAAGCATTGCTGGACACCACTCCAAGTGCTAAACTGGTTTTAAGGCTTTTCCAGTTAAAACCAAAAGCCCACAGTACATGCCAGTGAACTGAGAGCAATGAACATCTTAGCTGGATATTTTTTTCCTCACTGACAGCTAACTCCTAACTGACTACAATCTCAAGCCAATCTGAGTATAGTCATCCAAAAATAAAAATTAAAAATTAAAAATAGAACTAACCCTGGATGACTCCTGTTGCTGAACATCCAACATCCTCCGATTTTGTTAACTTGCCCACAGGGCAGGTGTCAGTCCTAAGGATAGGGTAAAGCCTACAGTGTTGCTAAACACCACATTTGAGAAAACAGAGTTGCAGAGTGTGATTTAAGATAAAATATTAGGCGTTTATGTAAACAAGGTTAGCCTTGAAAAGGAAATTTAGATGGTGTATCTGTAAGAGTGCGCCATAAATGTCAAACAACGTTAATCCATCATCGCATAAAGCTCTCACAAATATTCTTGTGATTCAGTATAGAATTCTGGACAGCATTATCACCTCAAGAACATATTTATAAAAGATCACATAGGTTATTGCTGAGGTCAACCCAAACGATTCAGGCTTTAGATGGAGCGAATTATAAAAAGAGGAAATATTCGCTGAGCCCGCTTTCCAGAGCTGAAATGAAAAGGCAACAGTGTTGCTGTGGTTTTTTAAATAAAAAAATCATTGCAGTAATAGCTAATCCACATCTCAATGAAAATGGCTGAGCTGAATAAAGAGGGTGGCTTGTTGAACCAAAGGCTTCCTAAGGAATAAAATGCTTACCATTTAGTGCATAAAAATTGGACAATTGACTTGCACTCTCTCCAAATTAAAGGCTAGAGAATTACATGCTCAGGCCACTGTGTTTCAGGGCTGCACACCAGTGGTGGGCAGGGCCATAGGCAAAACTAGGTGAAGCAACAAGTCTTTGTACAGAAGGCTGGTTTCAATGCACTGTCTCACACACTCCTCTGTTCTCCATCTGGACAAATAATAATAATAATAATAATAATAATATAATAAATAATATATAATAATAATAATAATTAATTATTTATACCCCACCCATGTAGCTGGGTTTCCCCAGCCACTCTGGGCAGCTCCCAATCGAATATTAAAAACATAATACAGCATTAAACATTAAAAACTTCCCTACACAGGGCTGCCTTCAGATGTCTTTTAAAAGTAGGATAGTCGCTTATTTCCCTGACATCTGATGGGAGAGCATTCCACAGGGCAGGCACCACTACCGAGAAGGTCCTCTGCCTGGTGCCCTGTAACCTCACTTGTCACAGTGAGGGAACCGCCAGAAGGCCCTTGGAGCTGGACGCTTCTTCTGGTATACTGGACTGAGGTCATTTAGGGCTTTAAAAATCAGCACCAACACTTTGAATTGTGCTCGGAAATGTACTGGGAGCCAATGTAGGTCTTTCAGGACAGTTGTTATATGGTCCCGGCAGCCACTCCCAGTCACCAGTCTAGCTGCCACATTCTGGATTAATTGCAGTTTCCAGTCACCTTCAAAGGTAGCCCCACATAGAGCGCATTGCAGTAGTCCAAGCAGGAGATAACTAGAGCATGCACCACTCTGGTGAGACAGTCTGCGAGCAGGTAGGGTCTCTGCCTGTGTACCAGATGGAGCTGGTAGACAGCTGCTCTGGACACAGAATTGAATTCATCTTCAGAATTCAAGGACACATTTCATCCAGGCAAAAATGCTCAAAGGAATGCACAGAGTGGGGTCATTGAGGCCTGAAGTCTGGGTATAGGGGGTGTGGACTGGGAAGGGGTGTGGCCTAGAAAGACTACCAAAGATGGAGAGGCCTGGAGGACAATATTTGGACCCTGCTCTAGTTATTCTGGTGCTGGAGGAGACTCTTGAGAGTGGACTGCAAAAAGATCAAACTAATCCATCCTTAAAGAAGTCAGTCCTGAGTGCTCACTGGAAGGGCAGATCCTGAAGTTGAGGCTCCAATACTTTGGCCACCTCATGAGAAGAGAAGACTCCCTAGAAAAGACCCTGATGTTGGGAAAGATGGAGGGCACAAGGAGAAGGGGACGACAGAGGATGAGATGGTTGGACAGTGTTCTCGAAGCGACTGGCATGAGTTTGGCCAAACTGCGGAGGCAGTGGAGGATAGGGGTGCCTGGCGTGCTCTGGTCCATGGGGTCACGAAGAGTCGGACACAACTGAACGACTGAACAACAACAACAACAACTAGTTATTCTATCTAGTCTATTTTCTATTTTAGCAAGTGGCATAACAGGGTGCACCTATTGATAGGTGAACAGATCTTATCTCAACGGCTTCTTTTAATTTCCCCCGTGACCTTGTCAGGCCTATCCCAACAGTGTCTCAGTTATTGATGCTGATCGCACTCATCTTCCACTACCAATGTTAGCCATCGATAACAATGTGACATCTTCCTATAATATGCAAGAGGCGAGAGAATTCCTGCATCTTGTCTGAAGGTGTCATTGAAATGTCGGACGCTCTTGCCAGGCTTTGCCTCATAAAGTACATGGATCCATCATATATTATGTTCCACAGATGCTGGTATCATAAGGCACAATTTTAGTGCCTCTCTTTTTTACTTCCTCCGATTATTGTTGCCGATGCCCTTAGGTTGCAAAGCAACCAGGAACAACTGCTTCAGCAGGAAAATCAAGTCCCACTTTCAATGCATTTGCAGAGCATCCATGCTCAGGAACATTAGGTTCCTCAAGTGGTCTGTGAAAGTTGCTGGATTATCAATTCAAATTATGGGGGAAGTGGCAGTGCAGTGCAATGACTGGAGATTTGAAACAGGAAACTAGAGACTCAGGTCCGAATTCCTTTTTTTTTTAAACAAAAATTTATTGAAACAAATCAAAAATTCTTTCCAGTAGCACCTTAGAGACCAACTGAGTTTGTTCCTGGTATGAGCTTTCGTGTGCATGCACACTTCTTCAGATACCAGTATCTGAAGAAGTGTGCATGCACACGAAAGCTCATACCAAGAACAAACTCAGTTGGTCTCTAAGGTGCTACTGGAAAAATTTTATTGGTTTTCCACATCCAAAAAACAAACAATAACAACCAAGCATAAAACAACAAATAATAATAACAATCACAAAGAAAAAACAAATATTACATACAACATTAACTAAATAAAGAAAACAAATACATACCTTACAAACAGGAACACACCAACCATTGATTATAATCTTATTCCAAATCTTATTAAGGGGACTTCCCCTGTTCTCTCTCCTGCGTTCAATTCTAATTTACTTTAGTAACATTTCTAGTCATTTTAACTATTCATTCACTATCCTTCTTGATCTTATCTCAAAATCTTATGTCATATAACTTCTAAATAAAAATACAACCTCATATTACAAATCTTAATTTCTTATATCCTTTTCTTTCTCTTAGTTCCATAAAACTGCTGCTCCTATTACTTCTTATTCATACCTTATAAAATATTATACCTGCACAATATCATAAAAATCCTAAGTATTTCTTCCCTTTTCCAAATCCATTTTTACTCTCTGATGTCGGGGTACCGTGATAGGCCTTCCTAGTTCATCATATCTATTCTTTCATCCTACCCCATCAGGTCCGAATTCCCACTCAGGCTTGAAGCTCATGGGGTGACCTTGGGCTGGTCATGATCACCCATCCTTGCTGACCTCATGAGGGGAAGGAAGTATGCACACTGCTTTGAACTTCTTCAAGAGAAAGTGGGATATAAATGTAGAAAGTAAGTATCATTTTCCCTAGGAGATGCCCACCCAGCCATGATTTAAAGAAGGCTTCCTCAAACTCAGCCCTCCAGATGTTTTGAGACTACAATTCCCATGATCCCTGATCACTGGTCCTGCTAGTTAGGGATCATAGGAGTTGTAGGCCAAAAACATCTGGAGGACCGAGTTTGAGAAAGCCTGATTTAAAGGCTTATCTCATTAACATCTAAGCTAGGGTGGAGGGGGAGCTCTTTGGTGAGGAAGCATGGGGTATACATTAAACACAGAAATAAATGGGCTGATGCTATGAAGTGGTATATTGTCTGAACTCTGAGGAATTCAGAGAAATGCAGCACCTTAAAATATCAGCACAAGTCGATTAGATTGGACTAGAAAACCTGCTGACGTGAGGGAGGGAAGTCGTAGCTCAGCAGAGAGAGGATATGAGTGGATTCGTATGTATGTATTTGCATGTTTTCATTGGAGATAATTTGTTTAATTGGAAAACATAATGAAAATTATTTCAATAATAAATAAATAAACAAACAAACTAATAAATAAATATCAGCACAAGAGTGAGGGCTCATTTCGAATCCAACGAGTAATGCATTTGCTTCACCCAAACTCTAGAATGGTGTGCAAAATTAAAAAAAAAAAATGGAGTTGGGAAAGGTCTTTGCATGCATGCTCTGAAACATCCATTGTGGTAAACTGGTGAAGTTGAAATACAAAATGAATAAATATATAAACCCATTCACTGCAGTGGGAGAACTGTAACCTTGCCATAAGGGAGGCTAACACAGCTGTGTATGGCAAACAGATGAGGTTCCTATGCTTCACCTTACCACACGGACAGTTTTTGAGCATCCTACTAAGGGTTCTACTAGATCCCAGTGGTGTCTCGTATTTCTGAATCAGGCCTGGAACCCTCTCAAATGGGGTTGACCCTGGCTCCATTTGGAAACATTTCCAAAGGTTCCAGCTGATACCACAGTTTATAGGGGTCCCTAGAAACACCTTTGGGCCCACTTACAGGAAGACAACATAGAAATGTGGTTTCCAGTGGCCCTGCAATAAGAGAGGAATCAAACACCATATCATGTGCTAGTTGGTACATGGCAGACTGTAGCTGAATGTTTCTCGGTTTATGGATAGGCAATTTCACTGCTACAACGATTCACATATCTCTCAGCTGTGCCTTCTTCATACTACCTGGTTATATAACATCTTGCTTTGGCTTTTTTGACTTTCAGATTTAACCTTTAAACCTTCTTTCTTTAAATATTGTCATTAGGCTGAGGCACTGCAGAGCGCTTCTTTATGTGTTTGTTTACAACTTGTCTCCCACCCATCCCCGGAAATTCCTGATAACAGAGCAATGATAAAATGCTTTGGGATCTCTTCTCTCTTCAGCCTAGGATTGCCAAAAGGCAAACTCCCAAAGGAAAATGCTGTGCTTCCAGATCATTTCACATAAGGGAAGAATCTTTTGTCAGATGTATCTTTCTTTCTAGAATTGTAGCAATCTTGCCAAGGTTATGTGAAAGGTCTTAGTTTTGTTTCTTAAAAAAAAAAATACTCTCTCTCTCACACACACATCCACACACACACACACCCCACAATAAAATTAAACACCCAAGGACAATGCAATCAATACAACAATTAAAATAATACAAAAAATACAGACAACTACACATAAATGAATAACAACATTCATGCTGCTTCTGGACACTAGGTTTTTTTTTTTAAGGTATAATATTATCCTATAATTTATTGTTCTGGAACACTGAAAACATCAACCATCACATGTTTCATTGTAACTGAAGAAGTGTGCATGCACATGAAAGCTCATACCAAGAACAAACTTAGTTGGTCTCTAAGGTGCTACTGGAAGGGAAGGGGCATTTTTTAAATTTTTTTTATTTTGTATGGAAAATGGAGCAAGTTTGTTTTCTCCTGCTCCGGAGGGTAGAGCCAGAACCAATGGCTTCAAGTCACAAGAAAGGAGATTACGACTAAACATCAGGAAGAACTTTCTGATGGTAAGAGCTGTTCGACAGTGGAACAGACTCATCTGGAAAGTGGTGGACTCTCCTTGTGAGCAGTGAAAGCTGGTTCAAGAGAGCAAATGAAGCGCTGATCCACCAACCTCACTCTGCACTCAACTATGCCAGCTTGTCATTTGTGGCTTCTTGGTTCTGAAAATGATGCAACGTTCATAACTAAATACAGAATCCTGAAGGCCGTATTAGGGATACAATAAGGCTACTGGGGCTTCTGTCTTTTGGCTTCAGGCGAGTGTTACTGATGCCATTAGGACCATCACATACTAAAAAAAATTAAGCCTGCTGATCACTTATATTTTTAATCACTTGCTGATCACTTATGTTCTTGGGCATATTCCAAGATTTTTGGTGGGGTTTTTTTTTGGGGGGTGGCCAATGACAGTCTGATAAAACTATCATTTTTTTTTTATATTGGCAGTGGGAACCCAACTCAGACTATTGACATACTTGAATGCTCAAATGCAGCACCTGGAAATGTGAAGAACGAAATTAATTTCCATTTTGCTTCCAGGCTCAATTCAAAGGGCTGGTTCTGACCTATAAAGTCTCAGCACCCCAATACCCCAAGGACTGTCTTTCCCCATGTGAACTAAACTGGACCCTGCAATAGTTATGGGAGGCTGTTCTCCACAAGACCCTTCCATGAAAAGGTGAGGGTGGCAAATTAAGAATGGGCTTTTTTCAGTGGTGGCTCCCCACTTGTAGAATGCTCGCTCCGGGAGGCAGACCTGTCACCATCTTTATCTATTTTTAGGTGCCACGAATTCCCCCCTTTTTTTCCTGGGGTTTTGGCCCTTAATTAGAAGGGTTTTAAGCATGCGTGGCCCCTTTTAGTGGGGCAGTTTCTGCAAGACCTGTCCCTTTTTTTGTATCAATGTGCTTTCTAGGGCTTTGATTGGACGATTGGTTGCAACTGGTTTTAATATATTTCATTTTTTTCCTTTTTTAAAGGTTGTTTTTTATTAAAGATTTTCTTGATTTACAAAGGTAATGCAATGTCTCTCTCGTATTTTTCCATATAACATTTTTACAAATCGGTTGTTGTTGTTGAGACATTAGGGAGAGAAGGGGGAGAGAGGTGGGTGGGATGGGGAGATGGGTGGGGTAGGGTGACGATGTTTCTGTTTTACTTAATATGTGTAGGGTTTGGTGTCAGCGTTGTCTGTGCAGGTTCTCTGTTGTTCGCTTGTGCTCCTTTAGTGGTGAGAGAGGTCGGGGTTGGCGTGGGGCGTGATTGTTCTTTTGTGGTTGGCTGTGGTGTTCTTTGGTCTCCTGTGTGAGTGGGGTGGGTGGGTGTTTTTGGTCAGGTTAGCCATATTGATTTGTATGCTGTTGGTAGATTTTTGTCATTGTCTTGTTGGGCTGTGTGTGAACCACACAAGAAATATGCAAGATAACCAAGCAAGTGCTAGAAATCACCCCAGAATTGGTTTTAATACATTTATGTGTTGCAAGCTGCTTTGTAAGTAAAGGAATTTAATCACCATCATCATGAGTCTCCTAGGATTCCCTAAAAACAAACAAACAAACAAAACAAAACAAAAAACTCTGATAGGAGAAGTTTGAAGGATGAATTTCTTCCTTTAGAAGAGAGAAAGACTGCATTTTTATTTTTTATTTTTGCAGGGGGCAGGGGGCTTATTCACTTATGCAGTCTCAGAATAAGTTTGAGAATCCCGTACCAGAGTCTAGGTCTTCAGCTTCCTGTTCCATTGTATTATATTTCCCTTTCTTTTCCAAACCCTTAACTTTTAACACTGTTTTACTGTATCACTTCTGCTCACTCTTAATTAAACAACACAGATTTTCTATTATTTTCCCCTTGAAAATGGAAACCATACTGTCTATCTGTAGCATCCTTTATTACTTTCCTTATGTCGTTCCCTTCCTTTCATTTATTCCATATCCCCAGTGACCTATTTGCTACCCCATTTTATGGGTGTTTCATGCCTCGAGTCTCCTCTCTATTGCTACTTTCAATTTGTTTTTAATTCTCCATCTTCTGGTTTGCTGACATTATATTTTGGAATGTTCTATCCTACATTTTTTTATTTGACAAATTTAGCTTGGCTTGTGTGTCAGCTATAACTTCATAATGTTCACTATCACTGCGAGCCCCATGTATATTTCTCGCAACCTAAGTGTGATTCTCACGTCAGCTTCCAACAATTAAACAGTCACTTTGATTGATTCTTCCCCCATCACTTGATTTCCATGCTCCTTTTATGAATTTCTTTATGCAGGAACATGAAAATCTTTATTACCAGTTGATGAGTTGCTGCAAAGACTACCAGCCTATCTAGTTTATCATTATATACATCATTGAGGCTCTGTGGTTGTATTGTTGTTTTGGAGGATGGAACAATCTGCCAGCAAACACAGGACTGCTATCCTCTTCCCTGTAATGTGTAGCAATACACGCTTCATGATACCAACCTGATGTTCGTTTACCTGTCAGATGCAGCCAATAGTGTTGAACAGGGATGAGAAAACTTACAACCTGATGGCCAAGGATGTCTGGAGAATCTAGTTGAACTGGAAATATTTTATGGCTTTCTCAGATGTTTTGCCTCAATAGAAACCTTCAAACCCACCTTGAGTTTTGTTTTCAACAATATTTAGCCGCAACCAAAGGATGTATGGAGCCACCCTCTGAACCTTCATCATTTTAATATATAAAAAATTGGGATTCAACCTCAGTCCGCAGGAGGAGGAACTCCCCAATTTGTGGCAAATTTAATTTTAGACTGAATTTCTACACAGCTCCATTAAGGGTTGTAGCCAACTCTGTCCTACTCAGAGTAGACCCACTGAAATTAATATACTTAAGTCAGTCATCTCCACTAATTTCAGTGGGCTTACTCTGAGCAGAACTAATACCAGACACAAACCCTTTTTTATTGCCCATTATAACAGGGTAAGATCCAGCATGTCATACTCCAAGGAGATCCATTGGAATCAACCAAATTAAATAACATACCTATTGATTTCAATCAGTCTCATTGGAGTATGACTGGCATTGGGTATCACCCAAGGTTCCCAGTGGAGCACTCCTTTGGTGTCTCATTGATTGCAGTGCTTGGTAATTTGATGACAGAACAGATAAATCAGTGGTTCTCCAGATGTTGGGTTTCAGATTATGGGCTTGATGGGAATCAGAGTCCAACATTTGGAGGGCCACGGGGTCCCATCCCTCTGATTATATGCTTTTTACTGTTCAAACATAGGCAGGAACTCAGTGCAAAAAGTATTCTGATGCAGGCAAAGCTCAATTAGGATGGAACCACCAAATTTTGGGTATAAATCCCTTTAAACTAGTCCCTCTCCATCACAAAAGTATGCACATAATACACCACCAGTCCTGAAAGACCTACATTCGCTCCCAGTATGTTTCTGAGCACAATTCAAAGTGTTGGTGCTGACCTTTAAAGCCCTAAATGGCCTCAGCCCAGTATACCTGAAGGAGCTTCTCCACCCCCATCGTTCAGCCCGGACTCTGAGGTCCAGCTCCGAGGGCCTTCTGGCGGTTCCCTTACTGCAAGAAGTGAAGCTACAGGTAACCAGGCAGAGGGCCTACCCGCAGTGGTGGAGGAAGCCTCTTTGCCGCCCAGGGCGGCGGAGCAGAAGCACCCCCTGGGGGTGGGGCATCACAGTGCATCCTGCTGATCCTGGGGCGATCCAGCGAGTGAGCGGCGGCTTGTGGGGCTGCCCCAGCCATGCTGCTTTACAGACGGGGCAGCCCCACAAGCCAGTGAGCAAGCGGCGGTTCGTGGGGCTGCCCCGTCCATCCGTAAAGAAGCACAGAAGGGGTGCCGGGTAGCGGGGAAGTGGCGGGAGGGGCCCGGGAGTGTCACCCCCTCCCCTGGAACCCGGGGCGCCCTGCCTCCTACACCCCTCCCTTGCTACACCACTGCCTTCCTGGCAGTGGCACCCACCCTGTGGAACACCCTCCCATCAGATGTCAAGGAAACAAACAACTATCTGACATTTTAGAAGACTTCTAAAGACTGTTTAGAGGAAGTTTTTAATGTTTGATGTTTTATCATGTTTTGAATATTCTATTGGGAGCCGCCCAGAGTGCCCAGGGAAACCCAGCCGTATGGACGGAGTATGCATAATAAATTATTATTATTATTATTATTATTATTATTATTATTATTATTATTATACATAGAAATGTATCCAGCCCTATACTTCTTCAGCATAATTTTATAACTTTTCATACATAAGTGTTTTATACATTTTTATGTATTTTTGTATGCATCTGCTTGTTTTTCATTGATATCAAAGATTGAGACAGGAATGGGGGGTGGGTGGGAAGTGAGAATAAAGTGGACTTCAAGATTTTCAAAAATTTCATTCCTATTCCAGAATAAGCTTGGCAGTGTCCTCCTCTTCTCTCCTCCCTTTTCACTGTTGATCCACTGAACTTTCAGATTGCGCACCCATTTTCATTTCAGGTTGTGGGTCCCTGCTGGGAGCATGACCCCCACTGACTTAGCTCTCAAGCCGAGTCTTTGTCATCTGCAGTTTATTTAGCTCTATAAACCACCTTGAATATTGATAGCACTGTCTAAATAAGTGCCTTACATCCTAATAGACAAGGCTCTGGAAACTATAAAAGAGATATTTCTTCAACAGAATGAAAATATTACTGTCATTTTTAATAACACAATATATTATTTATACATGAGGGAGACAAATTGGCTGGTGCTAGATCAGAGTTAAAGTGCACATCCTCCTGTCAGGGCGAAAATGGCGTTATAACAGAATTCCTGATATATATGGAACTTATCTCCATAGATAGATGTTATCAAGAGTTGAAGAGTTATTGCATATTATTATTTTACATGCAACAGGCAAGTTGATCTGTGCTGGAACACTTCTGTCATGCAGACTATGCACCCATTGTCTTTGTCCATGGAGTTTTCTTGGCAGGGATACTGGAGTGGCTTGCCAGTTCCTTCTCCAGGTGGACAAGGCTGTATATTGTCTCCCTGCTTATTTAACTTATATGCAGAATTCATCATGCGAAAGGCTGGACTGGATGAATCCCAAGCCGGAATTAAGATTGCCGGAAGAAATATCAACAACCTCAGATATGCTGATGACACAACCTTGATGGCAGAAAGTGAGGAGGAATTAAAGAACCTTTTAATGAGGGTGAAAGAGGAGAGCACAAAATATGGTCTGAAGCTCAACATCAAAAAAACTAAGATCATGGCCACTGGTCCCATCACCTCCTGGCAAATAGAAGGGGAAGAAATGGAGGCAGTGAGAGATTTTACTTTCTTGGGCTCCATGATCACTGCAGATGGTGACAGCAGTCACGAAATTAAAAGACGCCTGCTTCTTGGGAGGAAAGCAATGACAAACCTAGACAGCATCTTAAAAAGCAGAGACATCACCTTGCCGACAAAGGTCCGTATAGTTAAAGCTATGGTTTTCCCAGTAGTAATGTATGGAAGTGAGAGCTGGACCATAAAGAAGGCTGATCGCCGAAGAATTGATGCTTTTGAATTATGGTGCTGGAGGAGACTCTTGAGAGTCCCATGGACTGCAAAAAGATCAAACTTATCCATCCTTAAAGAAATCAGCCCTGAGTGCTCACTGGAAGGACAGATCCTGAAGTTGAGGCTCCAGTACTTTGGCCACCTCATGAGAAGAGAAGACTCCCTGGAAAAGACCCTGATGTTGGGAAAGATGGAGGGCACAAGGAGAAGGGGACGACAGAGGATGAGATGGTTGGACAGTGTTCTCGAAGCGACTGGCATGAGTTTGGCCAAACTGCGGGAGGCAGTGGAGGATAGGGGTGCCTGGCGTGCTCTGGTCCATGGGGTCACGAAGAGTCAGACACGACTGAACGACTGAACAACAACAATGCACCCATTGAAAAGCACTGTTTAGTTACTTTGGCATTTAAGCGGTATATAAATGAAATCATCACCACCACCACCATAATCTTAATAACTATCAACACCGTGCAGAGAGAAAGTACAGGTTTCACTGGAATGTTTGCACAGATAGATAATGCTTTGGGTGATGTTCAGAATGATGCATGTACTAGGCTATGCTGTTTAAAATCAGAATTGTGTCACTGTATAAGTTATCATCCGCTGTATAAGTTAAACAAATTAAGCGCAGCTGTAAAATATCCAATATTTGTAAAATGTGCACAGGCTTTCTTTCAGTATTTTGAATATTTTTATTCTGTCCCTGCAGGTCATGGGAAGGAAAAAAGCAATAGGGAGAACAGCCACATCCCATCCACTGGAGATCTTATTCAGCAAGTCTTTTGAAAATTTAGCAGATACGTATTGAAACCATAAGGGGTAGATTCTTAATAATAATGTAAAAAATGTTTCAGATGAAGGAATGCATTCTGCATCCAAGAACATATACTGCCATTTGTCTCCCTTCTTTATGTGGAATTGCCATAATTCCACAGCCCCGAGTGTTGTGTAATCAGTTTGATAAATCATTTCCAAAATCTTATGTGCATAAGAACATTTATAACTGGAAATGCCATTAATTATAACAATGTCTAATAATTATTTTAATAAAATAATTTAATATTACTTGGAAAATGCTGTTCTAATAACACAATTTTGTTTTGTTTTTTAAATGCTCTAAAAGTGTGAGTTAGGGCTCATCGAAATTTCCTTTTGCGCCATGTTTCTAGGCACAGGTCCAGGTTTTGTGTCTGAGTGTTGTTGTTGTTGTTGCTGCTGCTGCTGTTTTGGCCTGGCATTTGCTCTGATTTAGTGGTAAAGTGCAGGTTTTCCTGGGGAAAACACACACACACACACACACACACACACACACACACATGCTTGGACACAGAGCCTGGAAAGCATTGTGCAAAAAGAATTCTGGATGAGCCCTTATACTGCCTGTTTGTGAAAGACTTTCACCTTGAATATATACAGTGGTGCCTCGCAAGACGAAATTAATTTGTTCTGCGAGTGCTGTCGTATAGCGAAAATTTCGTCTTGCGAAGCACCAACGGGGGAAGAGCGGTTTGACGGGGGGGGGAATCGGAAATTTTTTCGTCTTGCGAGGCAAGCCCATAGGAAAATTCGTCTTGCGAGACAGCCTTTCGCTAGCGAATGCCTTTCGTCTAGCGAGTTTTTCATCTAGCGAGGCATTCGTCTAGCGAGCTACCACTGTATCTCTGACACAAATGGTTGTCTGAGACAATTCTCAAATATTGCCCTATCCTTTTACCACGCTAGCCCAAAATATAACAGAAGAAGGAAAACCTTAGAGGACAATTTCGAGAACAACACAACTGACTCTCAATAAGCAGGTCACTGTCAGTAAGTATCATTTCCTTAGAGGATTTGGACGGACTGTCACCAGCACATAACTCCAGGTCTCAAAAGTCTGTGCTGGCTGCCCATATGCTACTATAGAAAGGTCCAAGGGACATATATTAATTTGAAAGACCATTAACAATTTGGGTCCAGGATACCTGAAGGATCACCTAATCACTTAGGTGAAGACCACCAATCACTGAGGTCTTCAGTGGAGTCACTGTTAGTGGTCCCCCATGACCAGGATGCATGGCTGGTGGTATCGACCAGGAGCTGTGGGTTCAGTGTTGTGGGCCCCTTTTTATCCCACTCCTTTCTTGTTGAGTTCTGATGCTCCCCCCCCCACTTAACTCCTAGCATCTACTGAAGACTTTTGTAAGTAAATAATCCAAGCAGACATATTATATGTAGTTTGATTTTATAGATTTAACATATATATATATATATATATATATATATATATATATATATATATTTATCTTTGTAAGCCACTTACAAAGTGGCTTAGACTATTGTAGATAAGTGGTACATAAATAGTTTAAATAAATAAATAGTTCTGATTTTGAAGCAATTATCTCTTTCTGATTTTTCAGTTGTCATGAGTCCATTGAGGGAAGCCTGCCATGAAGTGTATTCATCTCTGGGTTATTTGTGGGGCATAGGGATTTCTTCTTCTTCTTCTTCTTCTTCTTCTTCTTCTTCTTCTTCTTCTTCTTCTTCTTCTTCTTCTTCTTCCTCTTCTCTTCCCCCCCCCAAAAAAAATATAGTCTGGCCTCCCACATGGTCTGAGGAACAGTGGAACGGCCACCTGCTGAAAAGGTTTGCTGACCCCTGGTTTAGAGAGCCTGTATTCTTGCAGAACCAGGCATCGGAGTTCCCGTACCCCAACCCGTATAATTAGAGACCAATAAGAGTGGTATTGAGTTAAAACAGGCCACTACTTTATTGAATACAGATGAAAGAGATTTGGCTTGGTTATGGGGCAATCGAAATACTTCCGGCCCGCACGCCGGAAGTGACATGTGGTCAATCCAGGCAGGGGTTCCTAAGACTTACATCCAATAGGGCGACCCCTCGCAGGGACTGCTTTCTGGGGGAGTGCCTTCAGTCCTGGCTGCCCTGGGAACGCGAACGTGGCCACTCCCCCCAGATCCCCTTAATGGGATCCTCCAGCGTTTAGAGGGGCAGACGGAGACTACCATCTCCCCTCTGTCCAAAACAAAGGATTGCCCCAATGCCCAACCAGTTGTGACAATTGCTATGAGGTAGACAAAACCACCGGGTCAGAGCCAATTAGCCCGGTAGACAAATTCCCACCTGGTCCCTTAAAGGATGAAGACCACTGTAGCCACAGCAAAGTCATTGACCATCAGCTTAAACTGAGGGTGGGCGGGCTGGGAAACCTGACACAGGAACGAACAGGCTGAGCCCCAGGTGCTGGGTGCTTAAATGGGCAAGGGGCGGATCCGAAGGAAGCCCACTGTTGGCTCCATTGGCTCTACCCCTGGCACAGCGCAAGGCACAGCCTGCATCCCCATTTGCCAAAAGTAGGGTGCAGGCTATGATCCGGTTCCTGGTAGGCAGAGGGGGTTCATGCCCCCTCCCCTATCAGGAAGGGCTCAGCAGTTTGAATTCCCCTGTTGGGGCCCCAGTGGAGCCTCCTCTGTCCTGCAAAGGGTGAGCATGCTTGTGGAAGCAAGAAGCTGAAATACGTATGAAATGCATACAAGGGACAGGAAGCAGCAACCATCTTGGTTGTCCAATTCTTTGGCACATGCACCCCATTTCCCCACCCACCCCTTTTCATTGTGCTCCTAGACCAAATGCAATTCCTAAGCTTTTGTATGAAATAATATTACTCTGTATCACGACCCTCACAACAATTATTGGGACTAATCCTCAGCCAGGCTAGCACCAGCAACACAACGGATTCCCCGCCACATTTTACACCTGCTCAGTACAATGGAAAGCAAAGCATGCCAGCTGATACCACTCTAGCATTTCATTCAAAGCAACCTTGAATAGATGAGGTTATTCTAAGGAACAAGCATCTATCAGAAAAAAAAGAAAAGCAGAAGATTATGTTTTCCCTCTTTGCTGGTTTTGCAAGGTTCATAGTAAGCTGCTATCTTCAATCTGCAACATCTTCACTTTGCCTTGCCATGATAACTGCTATGTATGTTTCTATTATGGGAAATAAATTGCAAGCTCAAGTCAATAGGGAAAGCCATCCATGAACAATGCTGTTAATGAAATGCTCGCTGAATTAATCTTCCGGTGAGCAAGTGACAATCTCTAAGAGGGAAGATGATGTCAAGTATGTAGTCTCCGATTTCATCTCCACCAAACCCCGGCTTTGTTTTATTCATGTCAATTCCTTTGCTATCTAACATTTCATCCCTGACCTCTAGGAAGTCACTGCTAACACAACTGCAGAATTTGTCATTGCCAGGAGAAGATGTTCCCATATTGTATTCTGTAATAATAATGCACTCCAAGAGTTACTCCTTTTTTACTTCTGCTTTCCTTAGCTGGAAAAGGTCTGGATAATATACAGTATCTGGATGCCTACTCAGACTTTAATCTGCTAAGCATATTACCTTTTCCATATTGTATTCAAAGAGGAGGTTCTTGGAGTTATAATGAAAGCTGCACTGAATGCTGACTAGTTTCAATTTTCAATCCCAAAAACACAATTTTGGTAGACTAGACACCTTTCTTTCCCTAGAAAAGAGACTGCAAGTGTATTTACTTCTTCCTATCAACTGCTTGGGGACATCAATACCCATGCATGCTTCCCCAACACCAATATTTCCTTGTTGCTTGCTTCCTTGTTCCTTAATTGCATTTTGCCCAATCAAGTGAATGTGATGGGGGCATTTGAAAGATGAAGAGGTTAAGTCGGTTATGATACATTGGGCCAAAGACTTTGGTTATAATATACAGCTAAAAGACTGGGAGAAATTATGGAAAGACGGAACAAAATTTACTGTATGTAAAGTTTTGAAAGAAAATGTAATGAAAATGATGTATAGATGGTATATTACACCACTGAAATTAGGTAAAATGTATAAAATAAGTAATGAATGTTGGAAATGTAAGGAAAAGGAAGGCATTTTTTTATCATCTGTGGTGGGAATGTAAGGAAGTGAAAGGTTTCTGGGAAATGATTTATAATAAGATGAAAAAGATGTTGAAATATACATTTATATATTTAAAATAACAGAAGCATTTTTACTTGGCATTGTAGGCACTGACATTAAAAGACAAGATAAAAAAAAACTGTTTTTATATGCGACAACTGCAGCAAGAGTATTATTGGCAGAGAAATGGAAGTAGGAAGAACTACTGACGAAAGGGGAATGGCAGATGAAATTGATGGACTACGCAGAATTGGATAAGATGACAGGGAGAATTCGAAACCAGTCGGACCAGAAATTCTTGAAAGATTGGAGAAAATATACGAGTTATCTGAAAGACAATTGTAACCAACTGACTATGCTTGTAGGACTACAAGAAGTTTTGTAAGGAGAACTATATGAAATATTGCAGAAAAGATTTATGAGAATGGATTTTAAGTTATGGATTATTAAAAGTAATAGTTAGGATAACAAATGTAAGATTAAGAGATGAGGTTTGAAAATCATTAGACGTGGTTGATGGAAGTCTCAGGCTAAAATAGCCAAAATGTTGAATAAGATGAGATGAGATGAGATGTTTGGAAAATATATGTAAAAACTAATGTGTGTGTGTGTGTGTGTGTGTGAATGCAATGGGGTAAGAGTTTGTCTCAGGAGTGCCTGACTAAGCAAGCATCCCTCCCTCAGCTTAGGGTGCCTCCAGACTGTCAATGTTTCATGGGACGGATTCAGACTTTAGATTTGCACAATTAAAATGGGTTAAAGTGCTCTGTCACCCTAGCACACCAAATTCATGTGGCTTTATTTATTTATTTGAATAATTGTTTGTTCTTTGGAAGTGACAGGGAACGTAACTGCGTTGACAAGTGTAGGGTGAATGAATGATGGATAGGAAGATATGCAAACACCACACAAGCACATGAGGAAGAAACTAATGACAAAAACTGGAGTAGTCTTGCGTCTGATACAATAACCTCTTTGGAAGGAAAGCAGATATTCATGAAAATGATGGACTATATGGAGCTTGCTGAACTGACCGGGAAACTCTGAGACCAGAGGGAGGATGCGGTGGAGAAAGATTGGAAGAAATTTAAAGTATATTTAAAGAATTATGCTAAGATTAGTATTTAAAATAAGCAGGAAGACTAAATAGGCAACAGATATAGAAGTTGGATAAGGTGTAATAATAGATGAAGCAATGTTAAGGTTATTAGACAAGAGAAGATGATTAGTGTATTTAACACGAGAATATAAAAAAGTAAAGAAATTATTAAAGATGATCTTTAAGGAACGCAGACAGAGAGGGCGGGAGGAAGTCAACCCACAATGTTATAAAAGAAGGATAGATAGATCTAGATAAGTGTTTTTATTAATTGTTTTGTAGTTTGTTGTAATGTTTTTTTATTGTTTGTATTGTTTGTTTATGTATTGTTAAAAAACTAATAAATTTTTGGGAGGAAAGGATGGAAAGCAGATATTCAAAGAAGGCACCCAATGAGTGATTCAAAAGTACCGGTACATGAATCAAGCCACCTTCTTTACTAAACTGCCTGTGCATATTCATTTGAAAGTAAGTCCCATAATTTTTGATGGGATGCATTTCCTAGTAACTGCGCATGGGATTGTAGCTTGACGGTGCAAATCCTGTGCATGCCTGCTCTGAATTAAGCTCCAGTGAGTGCAATGGGACTTATTCCCAAGTAAGTGCACATAGGATTGCACCAAAATTTCAGTTTCCCTGTTTGCAAGTACAAATTGTACTCATAAAGCATGCACTTAAAAGAAGAAGAAGAAGATGGTTAGTGTAACCCAGCCTCCAGAATTGAACAGCCTATGGCTTATTCCTTGATTTATTTGTTCAGTGTTCCAGCCTGTTCTTTCCTTAGGATATAACCGCATGGATTAAAAGCCATGCCAGAAACAAAAAGAGGCTCAGTGTACCAGCATAGCATGTAGTGAAACAACAAAATGGTTTACTCATAATTATTAGATATGCCAACTATCCGGATGCAATTATATAATATCTGGAATCAAATCCAAAGGTAACTATAACTCAACTCTCCTCACAAGCAACCCTTGTTGTGCAGGAAAGTATGGAGTCTATATTCAAAGTGTAGTGAGATAGAGTGGCAGGAGAGAAAATGCTAGGGTCCCTCAAAGAGTGTGTTCCTATGTTTTCTGAAAGGATATTGGGGGTGAAGGAAACTTAATGGAATAGGAAGCAACATAACAACTAGGATTTATTCAATAAGGTGTGGGGAAGAAGATTTGATATCCCGCTTTATCATTACCCGAAGGTGTCTCAAAGCGGCAAACATTCTCCTTTCCTTTCCTCCCCCACAACAAACACTCTGTGAGGTGAGTGGGGCTGAGAGACTTCAAAGAAGTGTGACTAGCCCAAGGTCACCCAGCAGCTGCATGTGGAGGAGGAGACGCGAACCGGTTCACCAGATTACGAGTCTACCACTCTTAACCACTACACCACACTGGCTCTCTGGGAGAAGAGGAGAGCATAAAAAAACAGAAACTCTACAAGGCCAGCCCAAGGTGGAGCATAAATGGAACCCACTTTGAAGTCAACGTGCCAAGGCCAGCCACATTGTTTTGACACTGAAGGCATACATTCACAGAAACACCCCTCTCGCATCCTGGTAATAAATATGCAATGATAATGAATTAAATAACTTAGAATGTGCAGCCTAGGTCTGTGTACCAGATTTGTTGAAACCTGGATGACAAACTGAATTGGGCTGAATCGTGTTCCAGGGAACTGGCACATGCAGGCAACGCAGCACGGTTTGATGGTGGAGGGAAAAATCCTGCTAAGTTAGGTCTGCTTCCTGTTTAGGAAGAGGTTTCCATTGAAACTGCTGTTAAATTCAAGTCATCTCCCCTTCATTTTAGCAGCACTTTATTGCAGGAAAGTTGCTTTGAAATCTTGACTTTGGGATTTCAAAGCACCAAACTGGGGCCTGTCAAATTTGGCCCATGAGACCAATCTTGGTAAGAAAGGAATGCAATTGTATGAACCCATCTCAGGAGGGAAAAGACTAGATTTGTTCTCAAAGGGATTGTCATAGGAAGAAAATATCTAAAAGCTTCCCAGTTATAAAGGACTATGGGCATTGCGCCACTTGTGTGTGACCGACTTGCACTTGACCGCATATATGTGCAATGCCGGGAAATAAGTAAATAATTTGAGCTTCAATTCAAGTTGTGGATAGTTTTGGGTATAGTATTTTTTGTCTGGATTGGAGAGTTTTTTTTTTTTTTTTTTGGAGGGTGGATGCCTGTATGCTAATAATGTCAAAGGGCTTTAGATGAGATGAGACTCCAACTTGAAATCACGAGGCAATGAATAAAAACAATAAGTGTGCAATGTGGATTGCCAACGGAAAGAGTAAACCATGCCGCCGGTCACTCACAGCACAATTTGATACTTCCAGAGGCCTGGGTGGCTGCCCACCTTCAAGGCCCGCTGGAAATTGAATACAGCTAGTCTGTGGTCACGTTTGCCAGCATGCTGTTCACAGCGACCTCCACCTCCACAAGAATGGGTGCTGGGAAAACCGATCACTTTTTCCTATATTGCAATTTTATATCTATCGATCTAGATATCTTAGTTCTAGGGGTACATCAAAACAAAGAGATAATAATGTATGTGCCTTCGGAGAGAGCATGTGCTGGAAAAATTGGAACAGCTTGGCACATCTGGGCTTGATTTGTGATGAGACCAGGAGAGGCATTTCAGATATTATGTGCAGGAAAGGGTGGGGAAGCAAGAGTCTTAGATAGATTTCAATGTCCACTCTAGTGTATATTTAATATTATGCTGCCAAAAAAGCATTCCCAGAAGAGCATTTGGATGTGAACGCACTGGTGACCAACCATTCAACAATCCTGTCATGGATATTCGGAAGAAAAAAATGAGAATGTGAGTTGAAACCATTTTGATTCTAACAGATTCGTTCACTCTGTTTGGCTCACAGCACTTTCTAAATATGTCCACTGCTCCCCCCCTCCCCAATTTTTTTTGACACCCCCTTTAAGTGATAAGGTGTGAGAAATCTATAAGGAGCAACTGCAATACTCCTATGTCAAGGGCAGTCAATACAGATGATGCAGTCCTGTGTTGTTGACTATTATATACATAACCTTTCAGCTCTTATCTATGAGAGCTGCAAAGTCCTGTTTTGGGGGGCAACCACTCAGGAACCTAAGTATTAATATTTTTACATTGTGAGAAGATCAAGTTCTTCAAGTTCTTCAATGCATTGGCCCTGTTCTCTCTCTCTCTCTCTCTCTCTCTCTCTATCTCTCTCTCTCTCATTGTGTGTATATAGAATTGAGTTCCTTATGTGGCATGGTTGCAGTTCCTCTGGGTTTCAAGTCCTGTTGTTTTCTCCCCCTCTTTTGGCAAGAACGCACAGCATAAGAAGGCTGTCTCAGCACAAGGGAAACAACTAGCAGCACAATTGTTAATAAATCTGGAAGATGTTCTGCGCTCGCCTGCCAAAGCTGAATGACTTCCCTTTAAGTCCGGCTGAATTCAACGTGGGCTGCCAATGTGCTGGTTCCAAGATGTGCTTTTGTTGAGATGATGATGTCCTCAGTCTTGGGTGAGATCTGCCCCTATCTAGGTGTTGGCATAGGCAGGCGCTGAGGCTTCACATCTTGAGTGATTTGAAAAGAACCAGCACCTCTGCCTCTGTGCTTAATGCAGACACTCAGCCTCCGGGCCCAACCTGTCTCCATGGGTGGCTGGAGCTTTCATTCTTAGGCTCTTTCAATGTGAATGAAAAAGCCTGCCAGGTTGTGGGGGTTTGTGCTCAACATGAGGAAGACTGGCTTGAAGGAGCGATTTTTATATGAGTCAACGCAGCTGAGATCCGAAATCCACACCATCAAATTGTAGGTTATTTACTCATAGCATTTTTTCCCCCCAGGTCATACTATGACTATGGGCATGTTGCACATATAACCTGGATGTTAATATCACCCTTCCTGTTATTTCTGAAGTTCAGGTGCGAGTGCATCACCAATGCCTGTAGGAAACTCGCACAAATTCATAGAAAACGATGCATATATTTTTATTTGAACTTTGCATTCATGGCTTCTCAAATAAATAAATAGCTGCTCCAATTAAATGCTTCAATTGTTTCATTGAAAGTACACAGCTCTCCAAATGAACGGCTTTGCTGAAGCATTAAGTACCATTTCAAATTCCAGTCTGAAAGCTCTTTGAGGTTTATTTCTAATTAGAATGATTGAGATTGAAATTTTGTTTATTACTCCACTTTGAATAAATATTTCATATTTAACTGCAGGTGGCCTTGTGGATGACTCAATTTATTTCAAAGACATTTTTTTATTAAAAAAATACAGTTTATTGTTGTTATTATTTCCTCCCTCCCCCACAGAAATCAGTGGTGTGCTAATATACAAACAGATTTTGCAGAATCTCTTTGTTGTTGCACAGCGGGTTTGACAGCTTGGGTTAAAATAATTTAAAAAATCACATATAGTTAAAGATACAGAGGATTTGACATGGCTATGGGCTTTTAGGGATATGTGCCTCTTCTCACTTGACATTCCTAGAGGCAGATTTAGGGCAGCACTACCTCGGGTTACAAACACCTCAGGTTACAAACACTTTGGGTTACAGACTCCGCTAACCCGGAAGTAGTACCTCAGGTTAAGAACTTTACCTCAGGATGAGAACAGAAATCGGTGGCAGAGGAGGGCCCATTAGCTAAAGTGGTACCTCAGGTTAAGAACGGTTTCAGGTTAAAAACGGACCTCCAGAACGAATTAAGTTCGTAACCAGAGGTACCACTGTACAAGCAGTGCAGTTGCTCCAGGTACACAGCTGAGAAGAGCACCTGAGACGGTGAGAAGGCTCTAGGTCCCTGACAAAGGATGCCAACAAATATCCAGGCAGGCAGCAGGGAATCTTCAGAATCACTGTTAGGTGATTTTGAGTGGCTGAACTAGTCAAGTCAAGACAATGGCTGCCACAATCTGTACTGGTTGAAGTTTCCTATTTTCTAGGGTAGAGTGGTTTGAATCCCCGCGACGGGGTGAGCTCCCGTTGCTCGGTCCCTGCTCTTGCCAACCTAGCAGTTCAAAAGCACGTCAAAGTGCAAGTAGATAAATAGGTACCGCTCTGGTGGGAAGGTAAACAGCGTTTCCGTGCGCTGCTCTGGTTCTCCAGAAGCGGCTTAGTCATGCTGGCCACATGACCCGGAAGCTGTACGCCGGCTCCCTCGGCCAGTAAAGCGAGATGAGCGCCAACCCCAGAGTCGTCCGCAACTGGACCTAATGGTCAGGGGTCCCTTTACATTTACCTAGGGTAGAGTGCATTACAAACATTTCAATGATTGCAAGCCACCCTGAGATCATTTGATGAAGGGCAATATACAAATTGTCAAACATTCTTACTATTGTTAATCTGCACATGTTGTTGCATCCCCTTAGACAGCTAGAGCACCCCCTTCCACCCACCACACAATAAGTTTCCTTCTGTGTCTTCATTGAGGGTACTGGAATTGTAGAACCAACATTTCAAGTGGGGGCTGTTGATTTCTCCTACGCTGTTCTTAACATACATATTCAGACAAGCTGGAATGTGTCCAGAAAAGGGCAACCAAAATGGTCAAAGGCCTGGAAACAATGCCTTATGAGGGAACGGCTTAGGGAGCTGGGTATGTTTAGCCTGGAGAAGAGAAGGTTAAGGGGTGATATGATAGCCATGTTCAAATATATAAAAGGATGTCATATAGAGGAGGAGAAAGGTTGTTTTCTGCTGCTCCAGAGAAGCGGACACGGAGCAATGGATTCAAACTACAAGAAAGAAGATTCCACCTAAACATTAGGAAGAACTTCCTGACAGTAAGAGCTGTTCGACAGTGGAATTTGCTGCCAAGGAGTGTGGTGGAGTCTCCTTCTTTGGAGGTCTTTAAGCAGAGGCTTGACAGCCATCTGTCAGGAATGCTTTGATGGTGTTTCCTGCTTGGCAGGGGGTTGGACTGGATGGCCCTTGTGGTCTCTTCCAACTCTATGATTCTATGTTTCTATTTCTGAGTACTAGCTAGTTCTGGTTTAGAGTTTCCTTCAGATTAAAGTGAGTCTATCTAGGGAGAGGGAGGTTTTGTTTTAAAGGTGAGGTCCATGTGCAACCAACATACAGTTCCCTGCCAACTTGAGATGTGCTCTCAGAGCTTCCCATCCCCATTTATTTTACAAATGATTAGCTATTCTCTTTCTGAAGCTTGGCAGGGCAGCAGACTTTGATCTTCACTGCCTCCTGGCTAAGCCTCGGGACTCTGTGGCTTAAACAGATCAGAACTTGTGATCCTGGGATAAAGGAAAGTTCTTAGCTCTCTGAAGATTCTCATCCCACCCCCTCCACATTCTCCCCCTCTCTCTCCATGGAAGGAAAGAAAGTGATGCTCTGAAGTTGTGGTGTTTTAGCAACACAATCAAATTCATCTGAGTCTGCCTGTCTTGGTGCCTTTGCCTGAATGTACATCTCAATCTGGAAGATGTTATAGAGAAAGTTTCTTAATGTCAATAGTGGCAAGAAAACTCCTGTCTGACAATTATATGTAACAGCAATCATTCACGATATTTAATATATGCATATGCTAGAATGTATTTCTTTATGTAAGCCCAACCTCTCCACTTACCGTATGAGAATAAAAACCATATGATGCCTTCCTGGTAGAGAACTCTCTATCTCCTCTCTATCTCCCAAGAAATGTTACTGGCCTTAGAAACATTCATTGGGTTCCCCATGAAATTTCTCAGTTGCTTCAGCACTCAAATTACACTGGGACGGAAGGAGCTCACCGCCTCCCCTTTTGTGTGTATCCCTTTAGCTAATGTTTTTAGAAAGCTATATGAGGGACTTGATTTGGCTAAAGTAGGTAAGGGAGTCAGGGAGTGGGGCTTATGGATTGCTTTCCCCATAACCTGAGCACGTCCTTGTCTACGTACTTAGACCATCTGCTTGTCTTGTTGGGGGAAATGGTTTCCCTGTAGCTTTCTCCTTTTGATCCGCCAAATGCATTTAATGTTGACAAAGTTTCCAATCTTCCAGAAAGGCATGTAACTCATTAAGCTTTTGAGTCTAATGGGTTCACCTTACACCACTGACATTCCTCCAAAGCTGCGTCTCTCTTCTCATAAGGAACATTCTTTCCCATTTTTGAAGAGGAATCCATTAGCACGTGACATTTCTGCACAGATCAACTTGCATTTTTTAATAGAGACCCAAGGCTATTGTAAAATTAGCTGGTATTAGCAGTAAATAAATAAATAAATAAATAAATAAATAAATAAATAAATAGGACCTTGGATCTATAGGAAAATGTGTCCATTAGCGTTCAAATAATGGGTTCAAATAAATCATGAATACAATCAAGTGGGAAAACATTGTGAATTAGGAACAAGAGAGAAATATCTCTGAGATCCTTGGTTATTGTAACCCCCCCCCACGGCCTTTTCAAACTTTAAAATGTCTAGGGCAACCCAGTGAGATGGGTGGCATACAAATAATAATAAAAAATTGTTGTTGTTGTTGCACAAGCATTTACACTGGAATGGATTACAAGAACACAACTGTGTTCTGACTTTAAATCCATTGTTGTATATTGTTTTAAATGTTGGTTTTGCTTTTGGGATGGTGGTCCCATTTGTGTTTCACAAGCTGGTCTCCGACCGTAATAAATTATTATTATTATTATTATTATTATTATTATTATTATTATTATTAAACACAACTGTAATTAGATTTCCAAAGTCACCAATATGCATTGAAATTCAGGAAGCATTCTCAGTTCAAACTTTGTACGAAACGCACGTACCTCTTGACAAAACCAGTGAGTGCCATCATGTAAAATTTGGTGAGCATCCAGCTGATGGAAGACACCCATGAGCAGAATGGAGAGGGATTCAATTTGGGCCAATTCCTTCAATAGATCTCCTCCTTTCGCTGGCTCCTTGACATCTGAACTACCACCTCCCAGCCTAACTGGGCAGTTGTGAAGATCCAAGCAGGAAGGGGAAGACAATGCATACAACCTTAGCTCATGGGAAGAAAATCAACGTACAAGTATATAACAGCAAGCAATGAATGTGTGCTGTTTCACAATACCCGTTAGATAAATTGGAGTTCTTGTTATTAATATACCAAAAACACACACACACACCAAGAACTCTGGCCAGAAATTTCAATACTAGGAATAAATCCTACTCATGAGTTGCAGTCAAATAAAGGTATATATTCTGGTAAGAGTTTGTATTGTATCCAAAAGTATTCAAAAGCTATGTGGAGCCGGAGTCGAGAGTCGATTCAAAGAAAGAACCCTGGACAGAGCCCTGTTTCGGTATGAACGCCTTCGTCAGCTAATGTGTGAGTTCGTGTTAGTTAGTAAAGTACCAAGTGGTTCTATGTTTTTCAAATGTAGCGTCTACGTATGAAGCGATCGACGACCTTTTGAATACTTTTGGATATGGACTTATCCATCATTTGTTGTTGAGTCAAACCTCTTATGTTCTACATTGTAACGAATTATACGTGACTTTAAAAAGCTGTTTTTCTGTTAGAATTTACAAGCCTGTAACTCTTACCAGAATATATACCTTTATTTGACTGCAACTCATGAGTAGGATTTATTTCTAGTATTGAAATTTCTGGCCAGAGTTCTTGGTGTGTGTGTTTTTCGGTTTCACAATACTCAGCAAAACACACATACACAAACCCACAAACATTTTGCCAACCTTGATAACAACAACAACAACAAATCAGTCTATAGGAATGCCAATTTGTTGCAGCTATAAGGTGTACAATTATGTCATGGTTGTGTTTGCTGATTCGTTATGTCTGTTTTATGGCTAAAACAGGGTGGGGGACATGGGAAATGGGGACAGGGTTTCGCAACATCACCAGTTTTTTTTCCTCAGTAGGAAGGAAGTCTCATTTACTTAAGGAAACTACTTCTGATTGAAACATATGAAGGCCAGCCTTTGGTGTTTTACTCCAGTAAAGAAGCACACTCAGGGCCGGCGCGTCCATTTAGGCGAACTAGGCAGTTGTCTAGGGCGCCAAAATGGAGGGGGCACTGGCTAGCCTGCCCCCCACCCCCCGGCGCTGCTCGGAGCTGCTCCGCCAGCGGCAGAGTGACGGGGAGGGGGGAGCAGCCCAAAATAGGGCTTCTCCGCAGGGCCGGTGCTAGGGATTTTGGGGGGGGGGAGCCAGAAGGTGATCTCGCCTAGGGTGCAAAAAACCCTAGCACCGGCCCTGAGCACACTTGGGGAATGAATGAAGCCATGTGGAGAAAAGTGATGAAGCAAACCTACCTCATCCATCCACGCTTGCAGCAACAAGAAGGAAATTGTCCTCTTTTCTTTTCTTTTTCTGCTGCTCTAGGAGCTGTGCCCCCTGCCTGCTTCTGAGTCGCAGGTGAGGATGGTCAACAGCAATTCCTCTAATAGCTTAGTAACAGGGTTCAAGCATTCTTAGCAGTGACTTTGCCTACCAAATGGCGACGTCTTAAAGCTTTCCTCTGTGTTTTCCTTTCTAACTTCCTTTAGAAATGTCTGATTTGATTTTACTTTTTTTTTTTTTTTTGATAGCTAAGGGTCTGGGACCCCCGGTGGCTTGGGGCCCAGTATAAGTGCACCATCTGTACTTCCCATGTTGAGATTCTTTGAGGAAAGTTAAGCCCTTAAAATAGCAATAAAGCTTAAAATATATAGTGAGGATGCAGCCTTAGAGAATACGGCTGCAATCCTATGCCCATTTCTGACCCTACAAGTGTCCCTATTTTCCAGGGACAGACCTGGATTTACAGAAGCCATCCCAGTTTCCGATTTGATCCTGGAATGTCCCGCTTTTCCTCAGGGCATCCCTATTTTCATCGGAGAAATGTTGGAGAGGGTATTCCATTCACCTGAGTCCCACTGAACTTGGTGGGATTTACTTCTGAGAAGACATATAGAGGTTTGCACTGTAACTTTAAATATAACCAGTCATCAGTAATAAAAATCAATAGCATTCTGCTAATGCCAACAAAAATTGGACATCTTTTATAATTGTCTTTCAATCATTGTTTAAAAATAAAAGCAAAAGACAACTCCTATATTCCGAGTGGCATACCAGTTCATACATAGCTATAGAACAATCTTGTAGTATTGTGCTTTTAATGGACTGTTCTGCTCCTAACAAAATGTTGAGCGAGTTTTGATAGAACAGCTTTGTCCCTTTGGAAAGCAAAGTGGCTGAATTTCTGAAATAAAGGCGAAACGTTAAGGAGAGAGAGAGAGAGATGGTGAATTGAACAGCTATGAATCTTTACATTTCATATTATCTCTCTTCGCATCTTAACTGGGGGAAAAAATGAGATCAACTTAGCTTGCCTATAAGCAGCTATGTTGCTTGAAAGGAGATTTAATGTCTGTCTCTACCTCAGAAGTCTCCATTATCACTGAAAGCAATATCAGTTCTATGAGGACATTTATGGCCTATCAGAAAAGCATTGTGCAGCTGCCGCTAAGCTGTACGATGGAGATCCAATGTACCTGGGATTTGCCAGTTAATTATATATCATTGTGAAGCAAATTCATTCATTTCCTCCTAACTGCAAGCGTGTGAACATGTGTCATTCGCCCATAAACTTCATTAGTTTCCATTACACAGTGGCCTGATAAAATCTGGATGACCATTCCTACCTCGGTATTGATTAGTAATGCTACATCATTTTTGAAATACTGACCATTAAGCCTTTTGCAATAAGAGCTCATAAGCATGTTGAGAGAGAAAGTTTTCCATTCATTTTGTTTTCAGTAATAACCCCATCCCACTGGAGACATTGCTTAATAGTCCATAACTCCTGAACTAGAGGGATAAGGGATAATGGATTTCTGCTTCGATACAGAATGATTTTTAATGTATTCATGTTTCACTTAATGGCACACCTTTCTCGTGAGAGCAAAACACACAACAGAGCTAAGCAGCGGCACTAGTGGGGGGAATAGGGACATTCTGGGATCAAATCGGAAGCTGGAATGACTTTTGTAATTCCAGGACTGTGCCTGGAAAACAGGGACACTTGGAGGGTATGCAATTCATGCTAGAATTTGGCAGAGTAGGATGACTCGCTCACTGCTCTGCCAACATTTTCAAGAGCAGAACTAAGAGGTCCCACTCATCCCAAAGCCATATGGAATACCATCAACTTTAACATAAAGTTAAAAAGAATGATCTCCAATTAAATTGCATCCAATGTGTCAGTTTATTAAGCATGGTCATGTTCTACTTTTGCACACTGAATGCTGCATTTCTTGGACAGGCAATTGAGGTCTACCCTGCCCCACGAGGACAAGAGGAAAAAATTCCAGGGAGAAGGTTCAGGGGTTATCTACTCCAGCCACATCTGAACCATATATATATATATGGGTCAGACTGCAGTTGTATAGACATTTACTAGAATTTATTCAACTCAGAAGGACTTTCTGATGTGTAATGCATAGGATTCTGTTGTCAGACACCTGAAGGTCCTAGCTTTTCCTTTCTTTCCAGAACCAGGAAGATTGCATCTGTTAACTTTGTGGCATAAAGTGCCCGTCCTCCCACACCACCCAAAATCATATGGATGATCTCAGTCTATAGAAAGCTTCTGTTCCTTCTCAATAAATAATTACTTATAGGCATATTTTAATTAGATTCACTCACTGGAAGTTTGCTGACATTGCTATTTGTCAAAGCCTTGCTGGTGTTTACTTTATTAAAACACAGCATTCAGTAGGGAGAACTGTATTGCGAAAATAGATTTATGTATTTTTTTTAAAAAAAATGTTTAAAGATTGGTAACTGCTTATTATTCAGCTCCCCAAATTCTATTAAAAAATAGTTGCATATGTGAAAGTGCAAACCATTACTTGTAACTAAAAGTAATTTCGGGGATAGCCTATTGGGTTGTCTGAGTTACAAGAAACCAAAGCCGGATCCAAATATTCCTTGTATTAGCAGAAACTCCTACTCATACATGCATCCCTAGTTTGTGTGATATATCCCCAGTTTGTTGTGTGTGGGAGAGAGAGAGATTTGCATATACAAGGAGACCCCCATTTATGCAGGGGGAATGTTCCAAGGCACTGTGTGCATCAGTGAAATAGCGTGTAATTGAAACCCATCGAAAAAGCCTGCAAATACCCTTCTCCACTTCTGCTTTGCCCTGCCCCCTTCCACCCTTTTCAGTGATGTCTTTACGACATTTCAAGGTCACTTCTGGGTTCGATGTGATGTGCGTATACACAGTTGTCATGAATGAGCCAGCTCTCAGGGAAGGGTTGCTGCCAACTGAAGAAAGCAGCTAGGAACAGAGAGGGTTAACTGCCAGACAGGATGAGCATCGACTCGTACCAACTCCTCCACCCCTTGGAATTTTGGCTGATAAGGGAATGGCGGGGAGCAAGCTAGAATGCAGTCAAGGCTTGCTGGAAGCACAAACAGGCCGGTAAGCATTAAGAGACAGCCTCTCAGAGAATGGGGAAGAGCAGGGAGCTGACCCACTCAGTCTGAGGTCTCGATGAATGGGAAGGCTGCAAGATAGGAAGCAAAACAAAAGATGTATGAAGTGAAAGTTCAGTTGCTTCTGGTCATGCCGGATGCAGTCTTCAGAAGGGTCATCTTGATTCATGATGGCAGAAGCTGTGTTAAAAGCCATCCAGAACTATCTGTTTGTTTTGACAATAAATCATCCTTTTTAATTAACTGTGTTATCAAGCCGGGGACTGGACTCCTGACAAAGGTCATGCACATATTCAAAGCACACAAATGGGGGGCTGCCTATACAAATACAAAGTGACACAAACTAGGGATCTATCGAACACGGTTTCTATGCAGAAATCGAAACCCCCAAAGCCTCGCTTGCCAGCTGCAGCCTTTGAGTAAAAACTCTTCCCAACCCCATAGAGTGGTGGCTAACTCAGCATCCATAACAACCCACATTGCATCTCCAGGCACCTGGTTATCAAATGACATCAGAGAGGGTGGGCAGGGTTGAGGAGGTCAAAACCAAATGAAAACAATGGTCTGGTGCATAGCAAGCAGGTTTGCTATCCCTTCAGAGCAGGAGTCGCCAAACTAAGGCCCATGGGCCAGATACGACCTGAGGGACTCAGTTATCCGGCCCGCGGCGCCCCCCACTGCCCACTGCCACTGCCCACTCTTACCGGCATGGCGCGCCTGCCCACTTCCGGGTTGGTGCGACGCCGGAAATAGCTCGTGTACATGTGCAAGCATCATTTCCGGCACACTTCCAGGTCTGCGGAGGCCCGTGTGCACGTGCACAAGCTATTTCCGGTGCTCCGCCGACCCGGAAGTGCACCGTAAATAGCGAGTGCACGCACATATGGGCACGCTCCCCCGCCTTCCAAATCCCATGTCACAATTTGCATGCATGAGAGTTGTGCAGAACACCCCTTTTTCTGCCACCTCCCTAGTGCTGCACAAAAGGGGATTCCTTGAGAAGTGCGGCTTCACAGAACAGCAAAGGATGTTGGCACCCTTGCATCTCAGAAAATGATTATGTGCCAAGGAAGAAAGGGACAGCTTTACTTATGCTGCATCCTATAAGCCACTTGTTAAGTACTGCATCTAATTGAATTTGATGATAAATCCATGCAATATATAGCATATAATTGCCAGCTTTCATCTACATTAATTGGTTATGTACAAATTAGGCATGTAGTATATTTTGAGTTCTGCGGCAGTTTTGTGATTTCCGGCCTTAACAACAGGAATACTCAAACTCAGGAGGTGCTGTGCAAAACAGTTTTCTCCACCAAAAAAGGACAGAAAATATTAAATAGTGGGTGGACATAGCAGATGACACAGTGATTCTTCAAGCAGCTCTGTTTATTCTCAGGCTGGAACAGAACTGAACTGAAGGGCTCAGCAGCCTGCTTATATAGAACTCAGCTACAAGCAACAGTAACAACTTTCTGTAGTTACCCAATCCCTGAACGTCACTTTCAATCCCTCATTTGCATGTGCGGACCTGAGTGAGAACTGCAGCAGAATGAACTATATACACACACCCCTAGTGGCCTAGGGTGAGAACTTCAATACATAACAGAAAACATCCACAGATTTTCAATGAAAAACTATTGTTTTAGAAGGAAAGCGAGGAGGAGAAAAGGGAACATCAGACCGAGAGATAGCTACCAAGAGAATAATAAAATCACTTGGGAAATATAGTACCAGGCCAGTAGTCGGTGATGATGGGAGTCATGGACCAACCCGAGCTAGGAGAATCCATCCAGTTTGGTTTCTCTCAGCTTCCAATTTTTCCACTCTTAGGTTCAGTTCTTCACATTTCTGCAACTGTCCTCATGAAAATTCAGCAGTATTTCTATAAATATGCACATTTTATGCATTTTTTCTAAATATAATTCATATTCACATCTCATTTTCACCGATATTTGCATTTTGTTCCCATTTTACCTTAAGACAGGTGTGCAGAAGCTTTGTCCCGGCAGGTGTTGTTGAACAACAACTCCCATCAGCCCCAGCAAGCATGGCTAATGGCCACAGGTGTTGAGAGTTGTAGTTTAGGAGCATCTGTATGGCCAAAGGTTCCCCACACCTGCCCCAGGAGAGATTCACACTAAAATTCTGATAAGTTTTCATGAGGACAGATGTGGAAATGCAGAGAACTGAACTTAAGAACAGAAAAAAAAATGGGAAACTAAGAGAAACCCAAACTGACAGATTGGCCTATCCCAAGTCGGACTACAACTCCCATCATGTCTGACCACTGGCAATGCTAGCTGAGGCTGATGCAAGTGGGAGTCCAACAGCATCTCGGAGGGTCACAATTCATAATCTCTGCTCAAAAGACCATATGCATTATTTGAACTCAGAACTACACTGCAGAGACCTGCAAATTTTGAAAGATAGCTGTGTTTCAGTTTGCATATTGATTTAAGGAGTGTGAATTAAGTAAGTGTGTCTTTAAGTGTGAACTGTCCTGAATTTTGACCCCATCCCTAAGCCCATCTCTCCTAGAGACAAAGAAATCCCCATATCAGTAGTTGCATTCACAGCAAAAGGACAAAAAGGAGCAACTGACAAGGACATTTTAGACTCAGGAAGGAAAGGAAAATATGTATCCAAATATGTATTGAGCACATGGGGAGAAGTGTTGTAGGATTCCACAGGTCAATGGGGAGCAACAACAAATATGAGTGCGTTTAAAACGAGTTGAGTAAATCTGGTCTGGGAATGAAGTTCGGATGAATTGATCAAACTTTCTAGCAGAGAAAACGAGACAAGTAGGAGCATCGTGAATCTACCTTTGGAAGAAATTGGTTTCATGAAGCAATTCTGCTGTTTGGAATGACAGCATAATAAACGACGTCACATTTCACTGACAAGCCAATCGTCAATATTAATGCCACAATCTTGCATGAAAGTCCCAAAGAATTAATTTCCTTCCCCCTTCCTTCTTATTTGCCACTCAATTTTAGACATTTGGACAGTGCAAGAAAAAACTGCCCAGCTTGGTATATGCCATTGTAAAGGGGCAAAATATTAACCATCAATTTCTATTCATTTCTTTTTAAGACACGTATCAGCAAATATAACTGTTACCTCCAAAACTATCCTTGAAGTGACCTTGGAAATTATTTTGAGATGTGAATGGAATACTGTGTAATTGGAGCCCTTATCTAAGAATTGCTCAGTTGAATACTAGATAATTGTGGAAATAAATAGCTGAAGCTCCAAGCAGCTGTGGTTTATTTCAAGATTCCCCTTTTCTCTCTTTAAACTTTAAAAAAGAGACAATATGTACTGCTTTCATAATTCAAGAAGCCGCAGTCCCCTACGACACCCTGCTCCCTTAGTGATACAAGGGTTATCGCTTGTTAACAAAAGCTTTATCCGCAAAGTGTGGAGAAAAGAAGGATATCCTCAAAGCACAACAATCGTTACCTTCTTCTGTTGATATAACCACAGAATTAGGAGGAAATGGAACGACTGTGCAGTCTGTATCTCTGTAATAGCAGGATCCCATACACGCCAACCCTCACTGTAAAGATGCATGGGGTCACAGGGGAGCTTGTGGCTGGAAGCTTGTGACACGGGTGGCACTGTGGTCTAAACCACTGAACCCCTTGGGCTTGCCGATCAGAAGGTCAGCGGTTTGAATCCCCGCAACGGGGTGAGCTCCCGTTGCTTTGTCCCAGCTCCTGCCAACCTAGCAGTTTGAAAGAAAGCATGCCAGTGCAAGTAGATAAATAGGTACCTCTACAGTGGGAAGGTAAACAGCGTTTCCATGTGCTCTGCTTTCCGTCACGGTGTCCCATTGTACCAGAAGCGGTTTAGTTCTGCTGGCCACATGACCCGGAAAGCTGCCTGTGGACAAATGCCGGCTCCCTCAGGCTGAAACCGAGATGAGTGCCGCAACCCCATAGTTGCCTTTGACTGGACTTAACTGTCCAGGGGTCCTTTACCTTTTTACCTTTAACCCCTTTATGTTTTAAAACAACCGAGTTGAATTTTGTTTTTTAACAACAAGGCAACAAGGAACCCCATGACAACCAGTGAGTGGAATGGCAAAAGGAGATGGCTCTCTTTCCCTCTTCCATCAGCCCACTCGAGCATCCATACTTGGGCCATAGAGAAAGGGGAGTGTTGTCCACATTTAATGCTATTTCACACCACTTTAACAGTCCTGGATTTCCATGAAGAATTGTGGGGACTGTAGATTTTTATGGGTGCTGAGAGTTCCTAGGAGATCCCTATTCCCCTCACAGAGCCACAATTCCCAGAGTGGTTTAACAACCAATCCCTCTTCCCAGGGAATTCTAGGAATCATAGTTCCGTGAGGGAAACAGAGGTCTTCCAACAACACTCAGCACCTGTAACAAACTATAGTTCCCAGGAGTCCTCAGGGAAAGCCATGTTCATTACAGTGGTCATAATAATGCTGTAAATGTAAGGCATATATGTGACTTATGTGGGATGTAAACACACAGCAGCCAAACACAACATTCCTAGAGTGGACATGAAGGTAACTCAGTCCTCTAGGCATAACTTCCTGCTTCCTGGACTGAGTTAACGTCCTCTGACCAGAAGTAGGTGTGGTCTTACCTGGGAACAAGATCCCAGGGATCAGTCACCATTTTCTCTTCGTCTGTTCAAGATGCAACAAGATGTTCTCCTGGCTCTCAGCCAAGAGAACAAAGGAAGCTACTTTTCCCTATGGAAGTAGCAACCACATGTAAATATCTTTTACTAAGCAAGCCTGCCATTCTGAGAAACGCTGTGTAACTCAGAAAGTACTGTAAGTAAACTCTTTTTATTCATTTAAGATACATTGTGTCGTGTGCAGTCTTTTAAGAGGGATATAGGGGAATTATACCAGGAATATATATTTCTTATAGAGGCTTTAGCAAGCCTATGCAAGCACATTTGCTGTGTGTGTTTTAAAAGGGAATGAAACTCTGCTAAGTTTGGAGCTTGATAATTCAAGCTGGGATGAGATATATGAAGTAATATATAATCATCCACACCCCTAAACATTCCCACAACTTACCCTTTGTCTGTAGCTGCCATGGAAATGCAGGCTACTAAGCCTCTTAAAGGCAAAGGTAAAGGTAGCCTGGCCATTAACTTTTTTTGGGGGGGGGGGTTGTCTTCAAGGCTGGTCTAGTTTACTCAAAATATATGCTCTGAAACTGTTAATATCTTGCCTCTGTGCCCTCAATAAGAAGCGATGTTTGCAGAATACCTCCCAATGCATGGCACCCATTATTCTCTCTGTGAGGAATAAGCAGATTTACTACCTGAACGGTGTACGGCATGTCATAGCTGTAAATAATCTCCAGTCTACGGAAACAGGAAATAGCTTTGCTGGAAGCTGTCCATGTTTTGATTTGGTCTCTTGTTAGAGTGAACATTAATTCTTAAAGTACAGAGATTGATTGCAGATTTGTCAGAAGTGATGTACTGAGGGAAGGAGAGCTTGACAGGGCTGCACTATCAGTGTCTTTGTCACCGATATGCCAGAAATATAAGAAAAGGTAATTGAAATTGCATAATGGGGAGAGATGAAACCTGACTCAATGGATAGCCAATCTGTTCCTTCCATCTCCTTGACACCTATCAGTTTAATATGAGAAATACTGTTAAATCCCTTTTGTGGGGAGTTCAGGTTTACATGGTGAGTTTTGTGTTCTTGGAAGGAACTTAAATGAATTGCTTAACTTGGAAGTTTCCGTGTAAAAGCTGCCCTTCTTTATTTACATTAATTTATTTGAATTTCTAGGCATCTCATTCCAGAGCCACTAGGGTATCCAATCAAGCCTATTTTGACAAATCATATTTATTAGAATTTCCAATACAACAGAATCACATGAAACATTCCAAATTACATTCCAAATTATTTATCCAATTATCAATAAAAAAAGAAAAGTTCCAAATCTACCGAATTGTTATTTTAATTTTATTTAGGGGCTTCCCATGCTTCAAATTCCGGAGGTATCTATCTGATCAACAATTGTCCTTTGTTTTCGCGTTCCAATATTTTCACAGCCTCTGATGTATTCTGACAATTTTGAAGCAGATCAGATAAATCATAAGAATGAAACACTGAATATCCTATATCTGTAGGCCTGTGGGGCTAGTGTTGTATAAGCTGGGGGCTCTACCCCAATATCTCATTGTTTAGACTTCTCACTTGTATGATTTCTTTATCTTCACATCAATATGGAATGCTCATCTCACGGTTTAATTGACTGAATTACTGGACTGCTTTTCAGCAAAAACATTCACAAAGACAGCTTATCATTCTTGGTGGCAGTGGTAGTTGTGGCCTGGTATAGCTGTGGGCAAGCTGTGTGTGTGTGTGGGGGGGGGTAATAACCTCCTGTGCGGCTGGCTGGCTGGCATCATCAGCCACATCTGGCTGCAGGGAAATACAAGACTCCCCTACTTCTCTTGAATTTGAATTGGCCCATCAGAGTCCAGACTGCAGGGTGTGAATTTGGAAATGCACCTGGGTAAGCCTTTCAGCAGCACAGTCAACACCGGGCATCCTACCCTGTATGAATTTGGCAGCACCTGGAAGCAAGCAGGTTGTGTGTAGGTATGACCTTGCTGTGATGTGACTCGGTTGCCATATTTGGGGCCAGGGAGGAATTTGCCTGCAGATCAACTAGGCTGGTTGGGAGGTTTTGGTGACCTCGCAGCAATTGTCACAACTTGTTGGCAGAAAAAGGCATTGTGTTGCATCTTTAGTCTAATCAGGGGTGGGTAGGAAGGAGCCTTACCCCTCCTCTCCTCCAGATCAAAGTACCATGCCAGGGTGCCCTGGTAAAGAGGTCCAAGGGGAAGTATTCTGTCCATATGCCCAAACAGGGTCGAATGGACCCTTGAACTCCCCAGTTGACATCCTGGAGGGATCCAGCCAGTGTGGTGTAGTGGTTAAGAGCGGTAGACTCATAATCTGGTGAACCGGGTTCGCGTCTCCGCTCCTCCACATGCAGCTGCTGGGTGACCTTGGGCTAGTCACACTTCTCTGAAGTCTCTCAGCCCCACTCACCTCACAGAGTGTTGTGGGGGAGGAAGGGAAAGGAGAATGTTAGCCGCTTTGAGACTCCTTCGGGTAGTGATAAAGTGGGATATCAAATCCAAACTCTCTTCTTCTTCTTCTTCTTCTTCTTCTTCTTCTTCTTCTTCTTCTTCTTCTTCTTCTTCTTATTTGCTGTGGTCATATGTGAATCTTTAACGCAGGATTGACACTGATGAAGTTATCAGCCAGAGGCGGAGCTTAAACATTGTGGCCAGTGGCCAATGATAGCCTTCTCTTCCAGGAATTTGTCTTGTTTAGGGTAGCTTTTAATGTTTAATAGATTATTGTATTTTAACATTCTGTTGGAAGCTGCCCAGAGTGGCTGGGGAAACCCAGCCAGATGGGTGGGGTATAAATAAATTATTATTATTATTATTATTCCTCTTTTAAAGCTATTCATGCTGGCAACTCTTCTGGGAGCAATTTAAATAGTTAAACTATGTGCTATGTGAAGAAGGGACCCAGGTGGCGCTGTGGGTTAAACCACAGAGTCTAGGGCTTGCTGATCAGAAGGTTGGCGGTTCGAATCCCTGCCACGGGGTGAGCTCCCGTTGCTCAGTCCCAGCTCCTGCCCACCTAGCAGTTTCGAAAGCACATCAAAGTGTAAGTAGATACTTCCAGCGGGAAGGTAAACGGCGTTTCCATGCACTGCTCTGGTTCACCAGAAGTGGCTTTGTCATGCTGGCCACATGACCCGGAAGCTGTCTGCGGACAAACGCCGGCTCTCTCGGCCTATAGAGCAAGATGAGCGCCGCAACCCCAGAGTCAGACACGACTGGACCTGATGCTCGGGGTATCTTTACCTTTACGTGAAGAAGTAATTTTTTCCTCATCTTTTTTTCATGGAATCTTCCATTATTCAGCTTCTTTGGATGTCCCTAGGTTTGAGTATTATGAGAGAGGGAGAACAACTGGAGTTTCCTAAAAAAATCACCATGAGCCACCTGAGAACCTAGGAGCAACACTGGGTGCAGGAATGCCCCCAGATGAAGAAATTACTCTTAAAGAGGGAATGTGATTCCCATCAAGGCCAGGTCCTTTCCCAGCTGGCTGGTTAACTGACTTGTCTGCCGTGATGAACACCATTTTGTTGGGACTGACTGATGTCAGTCACCTATTCAGAGAAGCACCTGGGTCTGATAGAAAAAAATAAATAAATTCCCCACCCACAATTTTTGCCTCAAGCAAAGAAATTTCGAAGCGGATAACATGGGAAATAACATGTGACTACAAAATATTATAACTTGGATTAATGAACGGAATTACGACAAAGATGTTAATCTTGTTTCGATGACAAATTGCTTGATGAATCATCCCCTACTAATAGCCAACATATATTCATAAATATGACTACCGAGGGGGAAGCAACCCCTTAACATGATTAAAATAAAGAAACTGTTGGGTTGTAAAACAAATCAAATTAGATTTCTCCCCACCCCCATCCCCGTCTGATCATTGTGTCTGCTAATTATAAGATCAGTGTCACCGGCAATTCTGTTAGCATTTGTATTAGAGAAATGCACTTTTGAACCTTGTGGCAAAATAGTATTCTCTGACATTTACAATGGCAGTGTATTGGTTCACATTCTGCAGTCATAGCAAGCCTTTTGAATCCTCTCCACCCCAACTCTGAATCCAAGCACCGCCGGTATCTGAAGTTTGTATTCCAAGTATGAATTCAATCATCCACTTTTCTCACAAGCCATTCACTTTCAGGATATGCACTGTAACTTTTAAACTCTTGTTGTTTAGTCGTTTAGTCGTGCCCAACTCTTTGTGACCCCAGGGACCAGAGCACACCGGGCACTCCTGTCTTCTACTGCCTCCTGCTGTTTTGTCAAATTCATGTTCGTAGCTTCGAGAACACTGTCCAACCATCTTGTCTTCTGTCGTCCCCTTCTCCTTGTGCCCTCAATCTTTCCCAACATCAGGGTCTTTTCCAAGGGAGTCTTCTCTTCTCATGAGGTGGCCAAAGTATTGGAGCCTCAGCTTCAGGATCTGTCCTTCCAGTGAGCACTCAGGGCTGATTTCCTTCAGAATGGATAGGTTTGATCTTCTTGCAGTCCATGGGACTCTCAAGAGTCTCCTCCAGCACCATAATTCAAAAGCATCAATTCTTCGGCGATCAGCCTTCTTTATGGTCCAGCTCTCACTTCCATACATCACTACTGGGAAAACCATAGCTTTAACTATATGGACCTTTGTCGGCAAGGTGATGTCTCTGCTTTTTAAGATGCTGTCTCAGTTTTTTCATTGCTTTTCTCCCAAGAAGCAGGCGTCTTAATTACTAGGTTTGTAATGCATTATTTTAAATTTTGAGTATTCATTTCTTACCGTTAATTTGCTTACAGTATACTGAGTTTTGTAATGGGCAGAAATGTACATTTGTTGACTCTGCTCCCATAGAAAGCCTTGCCAGTGATTTGACTCAGTTATTCTAATCTTCCCTATAGCACTAGACCAATGATGTCATCATTGTACTATTAGGTAGAAACTTGGGCAAGAATGTGGTGAGTCCCTGATCCCTAAATCAGAGTGGTTAAATAAATTTATAGAATATGCTGAGATGGCACAACTGGTGAACAGACTGAGAGGCCATTTCAATCAATGCTTTACTCAAAAATGGGACATGTTTAAAAAATATTTACAGAATTACAATCACGGTGTGGCAACTATGGTAGCGTTTCAATGATTTCTGTGTAAACAATATAATATAATGTGGGAAATAAAATTAGACATAAGGTTTAGTTTTTTAAAAAGACTTTAGGTATATGAATAACTTTATTGAAATATGAAATTAATTTTAGTACAATCAGTGTTCTAAAAAGGTATATACATCGGGTACAGACGGGAAGACATGTATAAAGATACAAATGTAGAATAACAGAACAGAAGATGATCAATATTTTATCAAAATGGAAAATTATTACTGTTTTTGTTTTGTTATTTGTGACCTTCTCTGATCTTTTCAATATTCATTGTAAATTCTATGATATATTACTTTTCAAATTTACCTAATAAAATTATTATTATTATTTTTTAAAAAATGTGGTGAGTCTCCTTCTTCAAGATGGAATGCATAAAGAGGGAGCAACTCCTAATGGGTGCAGAGCTCCTGTTTGGACACTAGTCTATCAGGGACTGGTTGGATGAGGAAGAGTGGTGGAAGCTGCCCCCTCAAGAGAAGGCACAGAAGAAGATGAATTAGACCCCAGAGCTTGGTAGTGGGACATTGGCCACACCTCAGAAGAGGAGACAAGCAAGGAGGTACTAGAAGCAGGAACCTTGAGGGATCATGAAGAGGCAGAAGCTAGCAGGTATGTTAGGATTTTTATATCTCCTCTGCTGCTTCAGCAGGACTGTTATGTTTGGTGCAAATTACATGAGTGTCTGAGAGAGTGTGGGAACTGAAGTCTGTCTTATCTCTTCCGCTTAAGTGTTGTTATTGTATGGTTTAGTTTCACTTCTGTCATGTCACAGTTCTGTACTTTTGTTCAGAGAACGCAGACGTGATTGTGGAGTCTCTGCATATATAGACTGTAAATAAAGTAGTTTAGAACTACAGATGAGTCTTTCTTCTTGCTGCATGATGCTAGAAGACCTGTGTGCTCTTTTCATAAGGAAAGGGTCACAGATTACTGGTGCTCCGGACTGAAGGGACATGCCAGCCAGAGAGGGCCACCGGGAGGATGCTCCGGAGTCTTGGGGAGTACAGCGTCTCCCCAGAGTGTTTTGCCAACAGTCCAGCCCAGGGCAGAGAGATGTTTCCAGTTTGGATGCAGGCTCTGACAAAGATGACAGAGGGGAGCTGTGCCCTGCAGCTTTTCCACAGATCCATCCTGACAGCTTCTCTGCCGCTGGCTCTCTGGCCCCAGTTATTCCTAGAACACGAATGATGTTGCATGTTGCCAAGCAACGCGCCCGGCAGGCACAGAGAGAGACTCCTGGTACTTGCCATAGCAGAAGATTACAGGGGAAGGGGCCTGACTCAGAGGCTAGAGAGCAAGGGGGGGGGGGTTGCATGCCAGTTTGAGCAACTCTTTTATACAGGGTTTTTTCTTTGGCTTTATGAGCCTCCTTGTATCCCCCCTTCCCTGAGTCTCTCACTGTGACCTGTGAATGACGTGCTCTTCCTGTCAGCCCTGTGACACTAAGCAAGCTGCTCACCAGACCAAATTTTAACCTACTACATACTTGACAAAACTTCCATATATTTATTTTTTATTTTTTTGCACACAGGAAAACTAGGATGCCCAATACCTTTTAAAAATGTTTTGGGGGGTTATTGAGTTGTTTTTGTAATGTTTGTTTATTTATTTATTTATTTATTTATTTATTTATTTATACCCCGCCCATTTGGCTGGGCTTCCCCAGCCATTGTGGGCGGCTTTCAACAAAAGATTAAAAATACATTAAAACATCAGTCATTAAAAACTTCCCTAAACAGGGCTGCCTTCAGATGTCTTCTAAAAGTCAGATAGTTGTTTATTTCCTTGACATCTGATGGGAGGGTGTTCCACAGGGTGGGCGCCACTACCGAGAAGGCCCTCTGCCTGGTTCCCTGCAACCTCACTTCTCGCAGTGAGGGAACCACCAGAAGGCCCTCGACGCTGGACCTCAGTGTATTTTGTGTTTTTATATTCTGATTTCGTCCTGTGAACCGCCCTGAGACTTGCTGGTATAGGGCAGTATATACAATTATTATTATTATTATTATTATTATTATTATTATTATTATTATTATTACCAACAACAAGAAGAAGAAGAACAAGGAGGCTTGTCAAGACTGTGGGGTGCTGCCACATGTGGGCGCCAGGCAGGATTCTTCCGGATGGGTCACAGGTTATGAGTTTATGGTGAAGTGGATGCAGTTCAAAGCTCTGCTCAGCCATGAAGCTCACACAATGACTTTCACCTAAGCTTTCTTTATAAAATGGGATGGCCTCATTACTCCAGCCTTAGAAGGATGACGGGTTTCTGAATTGCATACTTTAACATCCCGTAAGTTCATTCACTTGAAGCAATGTCTTATTTCATTATAGAAACGTCTTATGCTTTACCTCAGAAACTTCTGGAGCCGCAGCGCAAATACTGTATTAAAATGCTGGTGAGAAGACTGCCCTATCTTCCAAATGCAGTGCTGAAGAATTATAGTCGGGAGTTTGGCATAGAGCTTACCTCTAATTCCCGTACACATTATTTTGTTAAGGTTTGCGATACTTTTGGCATGATAAATGCTGAAATAGAAAAGGGAAGCATACCCCAAAAGAAAATGGGAAGGGTAACAAAGAAGAAACTGAGACAAAAGACCTTTACTCATCTCTGGAGCACATAGCTCATGGGTAGGCAAACTAAGGCCCGGGGGCCGGATCCAGCCCAATCGCCTTCTAAATCCGGCCTGCGGATGGTCCGGGAATCAGCGTGTTTTTACATGAGTAGAATGTGTCCTTTTATTTAAAATGCATCTCTGGGTTATTTGTGGGGCCTGCCTGGTGTTTTTACATGAGTAGAATGTGTGCTTTTATTTAAAATGCATCTCTGGGTTATTTGTGGGGCATAGGAATTCGTTCACCCCCTAGATAGATAGATAGATAGATAGATAGATAGATAGATAGATAGATAGTCCGCCCCCCCACAAAGTCTGAGGGACGGTGGACTACACACCTGCTGAAAAAGTTTGCTGACTCCTGACATAGCTGAACTGTAGGGTTCGCTATCAAATGATAGCGTAGCAGCCATCAACTTGGATGTCTTTAAAAAGGAATTATATGAATTTATAGAGAATAAAGCTGTCAATGGCTGCTGCCCATGATTATCTATGTCTATGTCTATATAATTTATTGCCCACCCTACAGCAGCAGGACCCAAGGTGGGTTACGAAAATTTAAAATTCAGAATTAAAAACAGTTGAAGCAGATTACAGTCACAAGAATAGGGTGGATCCTGAAAACACACATCTCTTAACTCACCATGAGACTCCTCCCTCATTCTCTTAGAATGGCAATTGTGCTCACCTGAGAGGTGCCGGAACTGAGTTCCCATGAGTTCCCGCTGGAAAAAAAGAGCCCTGGATCCCAGAGTAACAAAGAGCACATTACTTCGTATAGTACATTTTATACAGCTCTATTATCACTAGCGCCAACTAGTAACAATGCAGTGCAGTTACTTTACAGTTAACAGATCCATATTCAGTGGTCCCTTGGCTCTCAGACTTAATCCAGTATGGAAGTCCGTTCCAAAACCAAAGCAGTCCAAAACAAAGGCGCGCTTTCCCATAGAAAGTTAATGCAAAATGGATTAATCCGTTCCAGACTTTTAAAAACAACCCCTAAAACAGCAATTTAACATGAATTTTACTATCTAACAAGACCATTGATCCATAAAATGAAAGCAATAATCAATGTACTGTACTATAAAATAAATAAGACAGTATTGTAGATGATAAAAATTAAAATTATCCCCCCCTTACCTACACTGATGATAGTCATTGTTTTGATGGGGGGCTTTTATCCATTTCCACAGTCACACGATCAATCAATCAATCAATCAATCAGTAGCTGAACTGGGTTCCACACAGTCACACAAAACAAATTAAACAAAAAAGCCTCAAAATCAAAAATGCAAAAAAAGCAAAAAACAAAAGTGCCAAACTTAATCCTCTCCGGAAGTCTGTTTGACTTCCAAAATGTTCGAAAACCATGGCGAAGCTTCTGATTGGTGCAGGTGCCGACAGCCACATCAGATGTTTGGCTTACAAAACGTTTGAAAACCAGAACACTTATTTCCAGATTTTCGGCATTTGGGAACCAAGGCGTTTGAGAACAAAGGGACCACTGTAATAATTAATAATAATAATAATAATAATAATAATAATAATAATAATAATAATAATAATTATATTTATACCCCGCCCATCTGGCTGGGTTTCCCCAGCCACTCTGGGCAGCTTCCAACAAAATATTAAAATACAATAGTCCGTCAAATATTAAAAGCTTCCCTAAACAGGGCTGCCTTCAGATGTCTTCTAAAAGTCTGGTAGTTGTTTTTCTCTTTGACATCTGGTGGGAGGGCGTTCCACAGGGTGGGCCACTACTGAGAAGGCCCTCTGCCTGGTTCCCTGTAACCTCACTTCTCGCAGTGACGGAACCACCAGAAGGCCCTTGGAGCTGGGCCTCAATGTCCAGGCAGAACGATGGCGGTGGAGAAGCTTCTTCAGGTATACTGGATCGAGGCCATTTAGGGCTTTAAAGGTCAGCACCAACACTTTGAATTGTGCCTGGAAACATACTGGGAGCCAATGTAGGTCTTTCAAGACTGGTGTTATGTGGTCTCGGCGGCCTGCTCCCAGTCACCAGTCTAGCTGCCGCATTCTGGATTAGTTGTAGTTTCCGGGTCACCTTCAAAGGTAGCCCCACATAGAGCACATTGCAGTAGTCCAAGCAGGAGATAACTAGAGCATGCACCACTCTGGTGAGACAGTCTGTGGGCAGGTAGGGTCTCAGCCTGCATACCAGATGGAGCTGGTAGACAGCTGCCCTGGACACAGAATTGACCTGCGGCTCCATGGACATGTCTGAGTCCAGAATGACTCCCAGGATGCGCACCTGGTCCTTCAGGGGCACAGTTACCCTATTCAGTCCTCCACAGCTGCCCGCCTCCTGTCCCCCCAAAAACAGTACTTCTGTCTTGTCAGGATTCAACCTCAGTCCGTTAGCCGCCACCCATCCTCCAGCTGTATATCTTATAGAGCTCTAATATCATTAGCGCCAACTAGTGACAATAGCTGTCACTGCAGTTACTTTACAATGTGATTCTTTGAGCACTTGCTGATGGGAACTGCCCTGTAGTACATTTGAAACGAATTTGTATTTCTTTACCTTTATAATGCTGGGGAGCGGGGAGCATATGAGGCTGCATGGGGACGGCGCAGGTGGAAAGCAAAATATATTGAGCTACCTAAATGTATATACATGTTATCAGTCTCTGCCGTCATGGCTTTACGGTAAATATTTCCCAAACATTAATCTCTTCCGGGACCAGAAATAAACAAAAACCTTTTTGGCTTCCAGAGGCAGGAAAGCAATGACAGATTTGGGTTGTTTGGCTCATCTCCTGTGTTTACCACAGAGTTTAAGCTATTGTGCTTTGTGATTAATGATTTACTAAAAAAATAATCTCCTAGGATTACCTTGCCTTGTCAATACAACAGAAAACATGACCATCCATTCTTCAGGAGCTATGAAGAGAATTATCTGTATTTTAAGTAGAATTAAATGCATCACATCCTGCAACGAAACAGGAGTTGTTGCTGGGTTGGTTCCCCCACCCCCCTTTTACTTTCTTTTTATCTCTCTGCACTTTCCATTAAAGAGAGAAAAAATAACATTATCCATCTCTGTGTTGAAACACAATCCTGAAGATATTACCATACCATCGATGTCATTAGGATTAAACATTCTCTCAGCATTCCTCTTTTATTTCAATAGAAACCCATTATCTGTTTGTGCTAAGTATAACACGGCTGAAAAACAACTCTGCCCAAAATGCCATTTAGTTTTAAATAGACTCTTGTTTCTCTCCTTTTCATTTTTCTTTGGCGAGGGTCTGTGAAGAACGTACATGTTAACATATCTAATACGTTTCAACAAAATTAACTTATCCTATAGTTTGGCCAAAATAGAAGATGGATACCACCCCTCTTAAACAAAACCCTAAACTGCTTAGCAATGCAGAACCATAAGGGCATAAGCTCCCCCTCCTCCCCGGTCACAGTGTTAATGCAGATTCCACTTGCTGCCATGTAAATGATGAATGTTTTTGAGACAGAGGAGTTATAATTACATCAAAACGGTATAAATGGGGGGAGAGACATATAATCTATCTCCCTATTACTGTGTGAAATACTAGGATATTGCAACCGTTGCTGCCATTTGGCCAAGGGAAAACACACACACACACACACACACACACACCCCGCCATGTCTTTTCCTGAGACTTGAATGGCAGCTTGACTTGCAGGAATCAGGAAATGGAGTTCACTTGTAATGGGTGAACTGCCCTCAGCTGGATTTGGGTTGGGTTGGAATAAGCAGAGCTATTCCTGCTCCTCAAATTATCACGAGCCTAGGTCCTGATTCCCCAGCGTTTGGCGGATGAGGTTATGAATTCAGAAGGAGCACATGGGGCGAGAAGTACTAGCTCTTAGAACTAGTCATAGACATCTCCACTGCCCCAGAAACCCCAAGGTAAGACAAGCTCAGTGGCCCATAACTCGGCTCTACCTCCAAGTGGGGACGCTTTGCGGTCAGGCCACTCAGCCTCCCCGTCACAGTGATGGCACAGGACAGTGTCCCTCATCCCACTGGGGCAACCCCGGCCATGCCATGGGGCCTTGCAGCCAATCAGCACTCTTGGGGACATGGGCGGGGTTGATTTAAACAATGGCATGACGCTGTAGCTTCCTCTTTCCAGCCTCGCGCCACAGATCTCCCACGATCCCACCCTTTCTCAGGTCAGGTTGCATCATTGGCCTTGCTGTGGACTTCGGTTGGTCACCGTTGAGGGGCCTGGTAGGATTTTTTCCGCTTGGCAAATTGGCACCAGCCACTTGGCTTTTGCCTACCTCGTAGCAATTGTCGCGACTTTGTAAGGTTAGGCGGTTAGGCATTGGAATAGCGTTGTGTGGGGGGGGAGGGAGGTGCGGCCATCACCTGCCCCTCCATGTGGAAAGGTATCCCGTTAAAGGAATCTGGGGGTGTGGATCTTGTCCAAAGCCCAGGGAGGGGCTAGGGCCATGCCACGACCCCAGCGGGAACCCAGGGGGGCTCGAGTCGATCCGCATCGGCGGCGCTCCCCCTACTAGTGGTTTACCCAGTGTGGTGTAATGGTTAAGAGCAGTATACTTGTAATCTGGTGAACTGGGTTCGCGTCTCCGCTCCTCCACATGCAGCTGCTGGGTGACCTTGGGCTAGTCACACTTCTTTGAAGTCTCTCAGCCCCACTCACTTCACAGAGTGTTTGTTGTGGGGGAGGAATGGAAAGGAGAATGTTAGCCGGTTTGAGACTCCTTCGAGTAGCGATAAAGCAGGATATCCAATCCAAACTCTTCTTCTTCTACCCTTACCAGACTTCCTGCAAGGCTGGCAGGAGTCAGACATAGTCTGTTGTTGCCATTGCCTAAGCCAATACCGCTCACATTCTGTAACCAATAAAGTTGTGGCCTAAATTTTCCCATTAACATTAACCTAAAATTCAGTGTCCTTGTGTCTTTATTTCTCCTGGGGGAGACTTAGGGGCCTTGACACACAACTCTCTAGCCTGATGAAACCACCACCAGTGAAACCACGTCTCCTTTGTGTTTATAAGAGACTTAATTGACACAGGAATGGGAAATGTATGTGTATTAATGAAGGTTTAAATTTTTCGGGGGGAAAATATCAAGTTTTGTTTTACTTGATATTCCCTAGCACACACCTTTGCTGGGATAAGGGCTCAAATTGGGAAACTGAGCCGATTATTATTCTGAGTCATTCTAAACAGATCAGGATCATATGGCTAGCCTCATAAGCCTTCAAAGCATGTTTCCCCAGAAGCCTTCCCCTCAACTGGCATTCAAATGTGAATTTTCTGTCACTTTGTTCTTTTCAACACAATCCCAAATTCTTCCAAAAAGTAGAAGCAAAATAATTGGTTAAATGAAGATCCTTAGATGAAAGGGTCTCCAACCAACCAAAAAAAGAGGGCAATTGTCTGCAGATGGCAGGAGACACTTATTCACTTTTTACCATGGTTGAATCCCCGATGACCGTTTGAGGAACCCCAGAGTTCTCAGGAACACAGACTGAAAATCACTTCTCTGGGAAATCTCCAATATCCTTTCCACTCGGTTAGCAAGCAAATGCATTAATAGAGCCATGGTGATAGCTCTGAAGCCACACTTCGTATGCCCTGTTGCCTTCTTGACTCTATGTGATTCAGCAGGTATATTTATTAGCAAAGAAAATACACATTTCATTCCAGGTTAAATTTAAAGCAAGCACTTATTTTCCTATATATATAAAACCCCAGCTGCCCTCGTATTAATCATGTAACACTAATGTATTTCTTGTATGCTTTTACTTAGGAAGATGCATCACTCTCGCTTGACTATTAAATGCCATAAATCATCCACTGATTGCTGAAGGGAAAGCTGCCATTGAACTTATTATTAAAATTCTGCCACCCAAAGAAAGACATGATTGAGGTGGTTTCTCTGTGTCTGGGGGAAATCCAGCGATGGAGGACATCACTAAAACCTATTTGCAAGAGGCTATAATTTTGTTGCTCCTGTACATGAAGCTGCTCCTGAAAACGCAGGTATCCATCATAAGAAGGAGCTAAACATTAAAAGGGGAATCCAAGGGACCAACGTTTTCAGGCTACTTCCTATAGATTTCTCACTTGACATTTTTTGTTTGTTTGACCACTTCAGGGCATCTAGTGCAACTGGCTCAGGGGAGGTATGTGATATACCGGTAAGTGTCTGATCTGTCTTCCCCTGTTGATTTATAAGAGCAGGGTGCAGACAGAGGCTCAACACACGACTAGGTGCAACTGTCAAGTAGGAAGACTCTGCAGCATACCAGAGTCAAGAACGAACCTTGAAGATGGAACTGATTACAAGGTGAGTGGGAAATCTACTGATAAAAAGAATGAAGTTAACTCCATAAATAGAGGGCTCAGAATTGTGAATGGTCCTGTATCTAGAGTGTGGGCAGAGAGATGTAATTCTAGATAACTTTGGATGCCCTGTGTTGAGAAGAGTCCTGGACCTTCTCCAGCAGAACCCCTTGGAAAATGATATAGGGTTTGGGGGGCTCTGGGTGTACCTCGAGATTTAGCCAGTGTGGTGTAGTGGTTAAGAGTGGTAGACTCGTAATCTGGGGAACTGGGTTCGTGTCTACACTCCTGGCACCCCCGGCACTCCCTCCCCAAGCCGGTGCTGGCCACCCTGTCTCCCGTTCAGGGCTGTAGAGCTGGGAGGCAGGCGCTCAGCGCACTCAAAACCAAGTACCACATTTTTCACTCCATAAGACACACCTGAACATAAGACGCACCTAGTTTTTAGAAGAGGAAAGGGGGAAAGCCCTGTTTTTTTGAGGATCAGCTCAAAGTGGTGCAGCTTTTTTTGCAAAGGGAAAAGCCCTGCTTTTTTGAGGATCAGCTGAAAGTGGTGCAGCTTCTTTTTCAAAGAGGAAAAGCCCCGTTTTTATGGGGTTCAACTCACAGTTCTGCAGCTTCTAGTCCTACAGCCATTTCTACAGTTTCCAGACAGATAATCTAATCAGCCAGTCACATGTCGCTGGGGAAACAAACAGCCTCCCTCTGCATTCAACAATGGAGGCCTGGGCAAGGGGGCGGGGCTGGAAAGGGAGCCTTATCTCTCTCCCGATCACTTGCTGAACAGCTGTTCAGCGGCTTCCTTTCAACACCCCCTTCTCTCTTTGTAAAAAAAAGAGCACGATCTGCTTTTGGCCCCTAGGCAATTCGGCTCCAGGGACCATGCATTCGCTCCATAAGATGCACAGACATTTCCTCTTACTTTTTAGGAGGGGAAAGTGCATCTTATGGAGCGAAAAATACAGTACCAGCGCTGGCTTAGGGAGAAGGGTGCTGGGTGCCGTCCGTCCCCCACCCCCCATTCAGGGCAGTAGTGCTGGGAGGTGGGCGCACAGTGCTTGTTTCCGAATATAAGCCGCACTTTAACTTTTCACAGTTGGAATTGGGGGGGGGGGGAATGCAGCTTATATTCGGGCCAATACAGTATTGAATAGGAAGTCCCTATATTCACCAGAGAAATGTCCGATGGTATGACATGTAACTGCTTATGTCAACATTTCTTTTCCTGCTCCAATTTGGCATTACATTTGCACGCGCCCCTTTCCTTCAAGGAGCACAAAGTGGTGTGCATGGTTCCTTGCCTTCCCATTTTATACTCGCAACAACCCTGTAAGGTAGGTCAGTTTGAGAGAGTGTGACTGCCCAAGGCCGCCCTGTCAGTTTCATGGATTTGAATCCTGGTCTTCTCAGACCCTAATCTGACACACTAGCCACAACACTGCGGTGACTCTCTCTGTTAATGTCCTTAGAAAATTGAATCTTTAAAAGATATGTAGGAACATGGAGAGACACTGGCTGATGATTTAAATTTTCATTATGCAGAAACGTTCCAGAATAAGATCAGCATATGTTATGGAGAAGATCCTTGCAGCTCCCAACTCCCATTGGATCAAACTTCTGTTTAATTGTTCTAATACAAGTAGACTCACATCTGAAATGTGCTGAATCAGACCGGCAAATCCTGTGATTTCCCCAAGTCAAATGCAGCCCGCTAGCAATGTACAGGGGCAGGGCTGTCTTAAGCATATGCGGTGATGGGGTGCAAAGATCCGCCCGGCAGCCCTCCCCCCCAGGTTGCCCAGTCCCAAGCGCACAGGACGGCAGAACTGGCTGGCCGCCTCAGGGTCTCATTGGCTTGCTCACCCCCCAAACTCATGGCACAGAGCTGCCCGCAGCAGAAAAGCCCACTGCGGCACTCCAACCGACGGGTGGGCTCTTCCCCGAACTCAACTCTTGGGCCCTGGACTCTCAGCCTGGCGCCCCTGAGAGCCCGACACCTGGGTGCCCTGCATCCCTAGCGCCTATGGGTAAGACGGCCCTGTACAGAGACCTGCCGCCTCAAATGACATGCACCTCTATTACACTGTATTTATAATCCCATGGAAGTAGCAAAACAATATGGTTCATTGAACCCCTAAGGAGCTACCTTACAGCCTATGTCTGTGGGACAACGGATCTCTGCAATAGCTCGTGATAATGTAGCTACCTTTGCTTTCAAACAATAATTTGCTTGCCATTTGTGGCATGTGGGGGGGGTCTTATCCTCTTTCATTATTAGTTAAATGAACAAAGGGCCAAATATAGAAGCCAGAGGGGCACTGAATCAACTGCCATCAATAATTAAGAAGCTTTTTCATTAATAATGCACAGGGAACCCCATAATATGTCACCTAGAGGCTTATAACAGGCAGCATACAAATGTGGAAAGTAATAGAAAAGATTCAGTAGAATTGCATTAGTCATGTAAACACAGACCCTCCAAGTGTCCCTTTTTTTCCAGGGATAGTCCTGGATTTACAGAAGCCATCCCGGTTTCTGATTTGATTCCGCTTTTTCTTAGGATGCCCCTATTTTCATTGGAGAAATGTTGGAGGGTATGGAGTTCTGCTACCTCCGATCCGAGGAGACAAGTAACTATACAACCTTTAGAAGACAGCTCTGTATAGGAAAGTATTGTGTAATAATTTGTTATGGAAATGCAATTACCTGTTGACAGTCTGTTTGTCGGGCATCTCATTACTTCACCACCTTCTCCACAGTTTTGTAGTCAGATATGATATGCTCATAGTTGTTCTTGATGGTGACGTTTGTTGCCCCCAAAATGAGCAAGAAAGAATAATGATCAAGGGGCTTGATATGTCTTGTCAACCTGTACATCATAATCTGAACCCATTCACTACGGAGACAGCATAATTCATGAATAATCATGTTGGGCTGGCACACAGTTGCCATCACACGTCTCCAAAGGGATTCCACCTGCCCACCAACCCTAGTTACCCTTCTCTTCCTCTCTCTGCAGCTGGCTGTGGAATCACACTGAAAGGTTGAGAGTCTTCCTTATCCCATAGCATAGCCTGCTGTATCTGTCTTCCATCAGGATTTTCAGAAATTAAAAGTTTTGAGTTTACTCCTGAAGGAAGACCACAGCATTTCATATCTTGAAAGACCTGCATTGGCTCCCAGTACGATTCCGAGAACAATTCAAGGTGTTGGTGTTGACCTTTAAAGCCCTAAACAGCCTCGGCCCAGTATACCTGAAGGAGCATCTCCACCCCATCGTTCAGCCCAGACACTGAGGTCCATCTCCGAAGGGCTTCTGTCAGTTCCCTCACTGCGAGAAGCGAAGTTACAGGGAACTAGGCAAAGGGCCTTCTCGGTAGTGACGCCCGTCCTGTGGAACGCCCTACCACCAGATGTCAAAGAAATTAACAAGTATCTGACATTTAGATGACATCTGAAGGCAGCCCTGTTTAGGGAAGTTTTTAATGATTGATGTTTTAATGTAAGCCACACAGAGTGGCTGGGAAAACCCGGCCAGATGGGCGGGGTATAAATAATAAATTTATCATCATCATCATCATCATCATCATCATCACCATCATCATCAAACAACTTGGACTACAGTAAATCTTAATAGTTTCATGAACCATTTATCTTTCTGCATCCATTCCAGTCTCTTTGTTTCCCGTGTGTTTCTCTCCACCAATACACTGAAAGGGAAAAGAGAGGAAATGGGGTTCTACTGAGTCCTATGGAGGTCTCTCTCCACACACATCTAAAAAGATGGATCATGCCATATGTTGCTTGTTTGCTTCCATGTAAACACTTGCTGTTATTGAAGCTGCTGCTTTTAATCAATGTTATATTCAGCTGGTGCTTTTAATCAACGTATCCGTTTAAACAAACTGGTTTTTTTTTAATGGCCGGCTCCTGCCTGCTCATTGTACAACTAATAAAAATATAATTGCCTATTGCATGTTTTTTTTTTCTTAAAAAGCAACAACACACACAAAAAGTGGTTGCAAGCATATGCGAAATGTTTAGCATCCACAGCAGCAAATACTTTCACATTTATGTATTCATCCACTACTGCCTTCCTTAGTCACCTTGTCTTGATCTTAATCAATATTGGATAAGGGCATATTTGGGTTTATGAATAAAAACCAGTAGACCAAGGGAGACATGAAATCACTATAAATGAAGGAATGCCCTTCTGCAATGTATTATTTTAGGCTGCGCAAATAACAGCCAAATAAAACTGTCTGGGGGTGTGTTTGTGTGTGACAGGACAGGACAGGTTCTATTTTATAGTTCACCAAGGGAAAGTTGTGTTGTGCTAGATCAGGGATGGTCAGAATATAGATCAGAATCTACTGGTAGAACTCCCCATGATCTATAGTAGATCACCAAAGATTTATTGACTCCTAGTAGTTTAACAATCACAGCGACAAAATGACTTTCCCCACTTAAATTAGGCTGCTCAAATGAAGAAAGTTAACCAGGAGTAGGCTTTTTTTGCAGTTGAGTTCCATTATGGTACTGAAAACAGAATCCTAGGCTTTAATATTTTTTGACATTCTCCCTGTGTGTCATTTGCATCTGGCTCTGATTGGTAAGTCTTGTGATTCTGCTAACAAACAAGGTAGATCTGCAAGCTTGGAGCCTGCCCATCCCTGTCCTAGTCAGAGAAAAAGCTTTCAGTCTCACTCTACGAACTGGTGCAACTGCTTCATTCTACGACTCACTGCATCAAAAGGTTAGGATTGTTCTCTGCGAGCTACGCTAACATGCTTGCTAAGGACTGTTTTATGAACTCAGGAGTCCCAAGTTCAACTTTCACCATTTGTTGGAAACTCATTAGGTCAGGGATGACCTAGGAGTCTCCTGATGTTTGACTACAAGTCTCATCTTTCCTGACCATTGCCCTGATGCAACGGCCTGTGGGCTATGCAAATAAATAAAGTTTCTTGTTGTTGACCATTGCCCAAGTTGACTAGGACTTATGGGAGCTGTAGTCTAGCAGCAACTGCAGGACCAAAGTTTCCTCACCTTAGCAGCAAGGGATAGTTCTCAAAATTGTTTGCCTAGTTTTCACAGTGGTGGTAAACTTGAGTCTGAACTATGCCACTCCAGGGGGTGTATGTGTCAGGTAATGGAATATTCCACTGTGTAAAAGTTCCTCCACACTGAAAACTAGGTGCCAGGAAGAGAGATTTTAGGTAGCCTAACTTTCTCCCTGAGTAGATCCTACACCAATCAGGGGATTGGAATACATGATCTCTAAGGTACTTTCCAACTCCATTTTTTTTTTCAGTGCTTAGGGAAGAGTGTTCCACCTGTGACAGAAACGCTACTCAACAAGACCTACAGCAGAATTCAACATTGTGCTCTTCCAATCATCACAACTGTGTTGTTTTGAGGGTTCTCCCAACACCTCTCCAGAGCCAATTGAGGTGGGGGATGTGTGCAACGGAGAGGGTGAAAAGTCTCTTTACACAAGCAGAAGTTCTCACACAGGGCTTCCAATGAAGGGGTTGATTAGGTGAATCTCACTCCTTGACTGAAGTGGCTTTAGACTCCAAGATCTAGCTCTGAGGGCCTTCTGGCAGTTCCCTCACTGTGAGAAGTGAAGTTGCAGGGAGCCAGGCAGAGAGGGCCTTCTCGGTAGTGGCGCCCACCCTGTGGAACGCCCTCCCACCAGATGTCAAGATAAAGAACTATATGACCTTTAGAAGACATCTGAAGGCAACTCTGTATCAGGAAGTTTTTAAATTTTTGATATATTATTATGTGTTTATATGTGCTGGAAGCAGCCCAGAGTGCCTGGGGAAACCCAGTTAGATGGGCTGGGTATAAATAAGTTGTTGTTGTTGTTGTTGTTGTTGTTGTTGAAAATTCTCTCTCTTGGCCTGAGATTCCCTCACCTCCCACAACACAGGAGTTGTTATACTGATCTACCATAAAGGACTGTAAGGAATGTTGAAATAAAATAAATGATGGTGTCTGGTACCCATTGGGACTGGTAGGATGGAAGGCAAGGAGACCCAAAGCAGCCAATTACAGACAGAGCCAGCTAATTCTGGTTTTGCTCCCATCCACCTCCCTGCTGAGTTCTGCAAGGGTCAACACTTCAATTAAAGAGGAGGAAGCTATCAGCCAGGGTTGGCCCCTTGATTGCTTGTGGAGGGACTGGCTGAGCACAGCCTGAGGGTTGTTATGACTGTACTTCATTCATCCAAATAGACCAGCCCCTACTGTATATGATTGCTACTGCTGAAATCCGCATGGTGTTTCTCCACAGAAGGAACCTACATGATAGCAAGAAAACTGTGCTTTAAGCCACCCTAATTGGAATATGGAAACTGTTTACCAATAGAAAAGTTATGCTTATTCATAAACCCAGCGTACAGAAGGTTTATTACTTTCAGAGAAAGTTGGTTTGATTTTTTTTTCCTTTTTTAAAAAAAAATACTCGCATTAGCTTGTAATTTTTCCTTTTCATTTGTTAATACGAAAAAAGACGAAGTTTTAATTAAGCAGGAACCTTGGCAAGAATGCACAGAGCTATTAATCTGGTTGGGTGCGTTCCTGCTATTTATGTAAAAAGTGATTTTCAAAAAATTATGAAATGTATTCTTAATAAATGACTGCTAATTATGGAAGTTTAATAGACCTTGGCTTCCATAGCTTGGAAAGCATTACATATCTCTTTGATTATCTGGGTTTTTCATAGAGTTATAATGAGCTCTACTTTGGTGAACATGGAACATGTGCAGATGCTCAAATCTGGGTGACATATATACATAGTACATAATATTTCCTATTATCTCGACCCCATCTGGGCACTCCTTCTCGATGTATTACAATGTATGTATGTATATCTCAACACATATAAATTCTAAACTTGTGATCTGATCTGGGCCATGAAAAACCATAAGACCCACAATGTGTATAGGTCTTCTGTGTATTTCAGAAGTGTGCATATTCCTAAAGTACAACGTATTTCAGAATTAGCTGGGTAGCGAGTTGTGGGAACAACATGGGGCAAATATTTGGGCTTCACCAGTAAGATAACCGACAAGAACCATCAAAGGACTGTTTGCCATATCAGATCTGCCCTGCAATGACAATTTGGATAGAGAGCAAAAGTATGGCTCTGTTTGGGAAGATGCTAGGATCTTGAGACAGATTGGGAGGGGGGGAACAGAGCAAATGGAATTGGTTGAAGAATGTAGATGGAGTCAGTTCCCTTGGTGGGTGGGAATGGGTGGGAACCACAAAGAAATCTAATCCAGACTACCAGCTATGCCACCTCCTTGGCCCTTGCCTGGTCAGAGGGAGGGTCTGCGGCAGATGGCCAGACCCCTCCCCTCCCCACTGAGTTCTACCCAATAATTTTTTTTAGTACTGCCACTGATGGAACTGCCAACCCTTGACTCTGCTTTTGATGTCATTACAACCCACCTTACATCTACCTGCTTATTGCCCTGATGAGTAATACCCTGTACATGCCATCATGAGAGCAATGAACAGGACAGATCTGAGGAGCAGAGTTTTCAGTCGAGGAGAAAGAATTGACAGGAATGCACCTGAGAGTAGATTGCAAGTTGACATGCCATCAAATAGTCCTTCTCCATGGTTGCAATCCATTTATGGAATGTCTTCTTCCGGGAGGCAATCCTGGCACTGACTCTGCTGATATTCCAATCCCAGCTTTTGATTCACCCATTTTCTTGGGTTTTTGAAGAAGAAGAAGAAGAAGAAGAAGAAGAAGAAGAAGAAGAAGAAGAAGAAGAAGAGTTTGGATTTGATATCCCGCTTTTCACTACCTGAAGGAGTCTCAAAGCGGCTAACATTCTCCTTTCCCTTCCTCCCCCACAACAAACACTCTGTGAGGTGAGTGGGGCTGAGAGACTTCAAAGAAGTGTGACTAGCCCAAGGTCACCCAGCAGCTGCATGTGGAGGAGTGGAGACGCGAACCCGGTTCCCCAGATTACGAGTCTACCACTCTTAACCACTACACCACACTGGCTCTGGAGACACAAACATTAGTTTCTGTTTTGGTAAGGAGCTCTGTTGGCTCAATAAGACATTTTTTTTTTCATGACCAAGTTGCAGTTGATTCTATGTATGTTTTATCTGTACTCTTTCTTAGGTTGTTTGCATTTAATTGCTTTGTAACCCACTCTGAGATTGTAAAACGAATACTAATTAAGTAACAAGCTAAATAAATAAATACTGGTAAGCTCATTTGCAACTACTGATAGCAGATTCCTGGACAATTATTATATTTTTCTAGCATATTTTTAAACTAAAGAAATATAACTCATTGGCTTTTGAAACAGGCTTGTAAATGAGCTCACATAAGTTATTAGCCTGCTGGGGGCTGGTGGACAATGACTGCTTTCTATGCTAAACATAGGTAGATTGACATCCCTCCTCCACCAGCTTGCTCACTCAACTGCATGCAATTGCTTGGGACAGCTCAGTTGGTAGAGCATGAGACTCTTAATCCCAGGATCAGAAGTTCAAGCCCTACCTCGGGCAAAAAATCCCTACATTGCAGCCAGGTGGACTAGATGACCCTTGTGGTCCCTTCCAACTCTGTTTCTATGAATTGCTTTTTGCCAGAGGTTATCGGACTCCTGCTCTTTTAAAACAGTGCAAGGGAAGCTTTTTCAAGAACAAATGAATGCAGCAAATAGCAGCTCGACTAATGCCTTCTGCAGTTTGTGATGGAAGGAGACAGCCCTTGCTATAAGGTATGGGCTTTTCCCGCTGTCATCTGTGAAAATTTGGAAAATGCGCAAGAGATCAACTGATATTTACACAGGCTGATGCCCCATAGTCAACCTGAACACCTGGCCACAGCGCATCTCAGTGGGTATTGGTAAGACATAGACACAGAGGCTGTCCATAGTTCAAGGGCAGAAGTCAAGGAATATGACAGTCATCAAAGAAATGATGTCACTATGCCTGAGTCATTCATGGGAGATGCAGACACAGATTGTGAGAGTCAAGCAACATGAGTGATAGCCATGTTTGCGCTGACAAATGAAGATAGAAATTGGCAGTAAAAGGCTGGTCTGGATACTCTGTTTGGCCAAACCATTTTGTTTTAGTGTGTTTTATTATCAATGTCAAGATACTTAGAATGTCATTGGCATCTCTATGTACATGCTAAGTGCACTAGACAAAGCCCCATAAAAGCATTCTAAAAGCATTCATGCTCTGGTGACCAAATCTCATTTGTAGGCAATACTAATGTGCTGTTATTATGATGCTGTCAGGGCCCAATGCAGCTTTCCCCCCCTCACTAGCTTTAATAGGAGTTGAACCAGCCCATCAATTAAATATCTCTAGACCAAATGGCCCAACATCCATCCTCTGTCTGTTGCCAGCACCAGATGCCACTGAGTCGCCTGCAATAAAACAAGAGCAGCGAGATGTAAAATGATTAGACACCCCACCCAGTAACATCTCTTTCTCTCTCTCTCTTCCCTAACCAGAGCATTTTAGGTTTAAAGCCCTACTGCAAAAAGTGCTTCTTTTTCACCAGATGTTGAATAGCATCAGTAGGAATGCATATGCTGAGCACCTACAAGTATCTGGCACAGAACTTTTCACAAAGCCCCAGCTTTCTAGTTAAAGTGGAGTCCACTTTAAAATGGACACAAATTTATGCACGGGCTTCCTTGTCTTTAAAACCTGGCCGCCTGCAAACTATTTTTTTATGCAAATTTATGAGAACAATTTGGAAATGAAAGTGGAGACATAGCAGAGCAGGAAGATGACTGAATAAGCCGGGAGAAATTATTTTCCCTTATGGAGTTTGCTTCTCATCTGACACTTGGCTGGCAGGAGGGGTGGGACTTACATCTTTCGCCCATTCAGGCGGAAGCGTGGCATGAATAGCTTCAGTGTCCCAACAGGAGGAAACACAGCTGGGGATGTTGCATGGGGGCTATTAACTCTGGCCGTGGCATCTCGCTGTGTTTCTCTTGCCCACCAGCAAAGCTACAACCTTGCCTGCCCTGTAGGCTACAGCATTGGGTGTTACCACTTCCCCATTGTGAGGTGGAGAAGGAATTTTTCTGGAGGCTCTGATTGACTATTGTGACCCCCCTCTCCCTCCCACCTACTCCATGCTGTTAGCCATGGAGGGTATTTGTACATTTGGAAATTGGCTGAAAATTTCTGATTACAGCTAGTAGGTAGTGCAGACACTATGGTGGGTAAGAGCAGGACTTTTTTTCCAGACAGAACTCTGTTCCGGCACCTCTCAGGCGAGTGACATTACTATTCTATGAGAATGAGGGAGGTGTTCATGGCGAGTCCCAGCACCTCTTTTCCTATAAAAATTGGCCTGGTGTAAGAGGTTTTGGGGACGCGGGTGGTGCTGTGGTCTAAACCACTGAGCCTAGGGCTTTCCGATCGGAAGGTTGGTGGTTCGAATCCCCACAACAGGGTAAGCTCGCATTGCTCGGTCCCTGCTCCTGCCAACCTAGCAGTTCAAAAGCACGTCAAAGTGCAAGTAGATAAATAGGTACTGCTCCAGTGGGAAGGTAAATGGCATTTCCGTGCGCTGCTCTGGTTTCGCCAGAAGTGGCTTTAGTCATGCTGGCCACATGACCCAGAAAAATTGTCTGCGGACAAAAACTGGCTCACTCGGCCAGTAAAGCGAGATGAGCGCCGCAACACCAGAGTCGTTCACAACTGGACTTAACTGTCAGGAGTCCTTTACCTTTACCTTTTTAAGAGGTTTTTTATGTTGGGCACTTGGAAGCACATGGAAGGTTGAGTGGCATTACTCAACCCACACCTCACAACCATCCCGCTTGAAAAGCTGTTGTTTTGTTTTGCTTTGCTGTGCTTTCCATCTTCCCATAAACATCTGGTTGGCCAATATGAGAACAGAGATTGAACCACCTGATTGGGAGACTAGAAGGGATGATGAGAGTGCTGCCATGAGTTAGGAACGTTGTGTGTGCAAATTATTTTGTTCTTTGCTCATCTCCTCCCTCTGTTGGCCCGTATTTGGCATTTCGTATTTATGCACTATAGCCAGTTGGATCCACTTTGAGGAAATTGTTCTTTATTGATTTTTGTTGAACTTCTAGCTTTTACTACAATCTGGTCTCTGGATTGCATTGGGCACTCAAGGCTCTAGTAACCTGCAGGGGATAACGAGTGAGAGCACCCTGTTATACCACTGATATACTTGAGCCAAAAGCTGAATGGGGACCAATGGAAGAGGATTTCACTGAGTCTTATGCCAATTCCTCTTTGTGATTATGGTTTTTTCCATAGGGGAATAGTTTATACCCATCAGCTTTACTTTCATCACAACATTTGATTCACTCCTCCCATCCCTTGAACCTAGCATGAGAACTGATGCCTAGGCTTATGTAACATGCTAATCGCTCCATCTAGCTTTATGCGGGGATGAGGTAATCCAGTACCTGCCTCATGAAACAGCCCCCATATGCCATTGATATATGGGTATCACATGAAATCTGGGGGAACACGGGTGGCGCTATGGTCTAAACCACTGAGGCTCTTGGGCAGGGGTAAGCAACATAAGGCCCGGAGCTGAACGCGGCCCAAACGCCTTCTCAATCCGGCCCGCGGACGGTCTGGGAATCAGCATGTTTTGACATGAGTAGAATGTGTCCAGTGTGGTGTAGTGGTTAAGAGCAGTAGACTCGTAATCTGGGGAACCAGGTTCACGTCTCCGCTCCTCCACATGCAGCTGCTGGGTGACCTTGGGCTAGTCACACTTCTCTGAAGTCTCTCAGCCCCACTCACCTCACAGAGTGTTTGTTGTGGGGGAGGAAGGGAAAGGAGAATGTTAGCCGCTTTGAGACTCCTTCGGGTAGTGATAAAGCAGGATATCAAATCCAAACTCCTCCTCTTCTCTTCTTCTTCTTCTTCTTCTTCTTCTTCTTCTTCTTCTTCTTCTTCTTCTTTTGTTTAAAATGCATCTCTGGGTGATTTGTGGGGCCTGCCTGGTATTTTAACATGAGTAAGAATGTGTCCTTTTATTTAAAATGCATCTCTGGGTTATTTGTGGGGCATAGGAATTCATTCATCCCCCCCCCAAATATACTCTGGCCCACCACATGGTCTGAGGGACAGTGGACCAGCCCACGACTGAAAAAAGGTTGCTGACCCCTGCTCTTGGGCTTGCTGATCAGAAGGTCGGTGGTTCAAATCCCCATGACGGAGTGAGCTCCCATTGCTCTGTCCCAGCTCCTGTCAACCTAGCAGTTTGAAAGCACACCAACACAAATAGATAAATAGGTACCGCTGTGGCAAGAAAGTAAACAGTGATTCTGTGCACTCAGGCACTCTGACCAGTAGAGGTTTAGTCATGCTGGCCACATGACCCAGAAAACTGCGGACAAACGGATCACATGAAAGCTCACACATGCAAATATGTCACATGTCTGATTCAAGAGTCACTTACCTTGATTGTAGCTTAGGGTATTTGGGGGGGGGGGGGTTCCCCAGGAAGAAAAAGATTTAATAGCATTCCTTCCTCATTACTTCACACAGTACTTGCTCAAATTGATTCTGAGTTCTCATTATTCCCCATCACATTTTAACTTGCAGGTGTTTTTTCCCCTTCTTCTTCCCTCCCAGGTTTGCTATTTAAGCACACTTCCTCAGTAGGAGCGTGATCTAACATTGGCTTAGTTCTCCCTGAGGTGGTAAACCTGTCTCTGGGCTTTGGCACAATGCTTCCATAGGAGAGGAAACACTTGCTGTGAATAGAAAAAAATACATGCCTGAAATAAAGCATGACCAAAACCTCATGTCTTTCTTTATGGAGGGAATTTGTGTCATTAAAAACAAACAAACAAACAAACAAACACATATATACTAAGGACTGTTGTTACTAGTACTAGAACTATTTATTAAATTTGTATACCACCCTGTACCTGCAGGTCTCAGGGCAGTTCACAACACATACAAACCCAAAATCAATAATAAAAATTAAAAGAACAACTCAGTATTCCTGCCCTCTTCCAACACATTTTAAAAGAGCATCAGATGTCAATCAGCCAAAGGCTTGGTTAAAGAGGAAAGTTTTTTGCCTGGCACCTAAAGGTGTACAGTGGTACCTCTGGTTATGAACTTAATTTGTTCCAGAGGTCCGTTCTTTACCTGAAACTGTTCTTAACCTGAGGTACCACTTTAGCTAATGGGGCCTCCTGCTGCCGCCACACGATTTCTGTTCTCATCCTGAGGTAAAGTTCTTAACCCGAGGTACTACTTCCAGGTTAGCGGAGTCTGTAACCTGAAGTGTTTATAACCTGAGGTGTTTGTAACCTGAGGTACCATTGTATAATGAAGGTGCCAGCCGATCCTCCCTGGGGAGACCATCCCACAAATGGGGCCACTGCAGAAAAGGCCTGTTCCGGTGTTGCCACTCTCTGGACCTCTCATGGAGGAGGCACACAAAGAAGGGCCTCAGATGATGAATGCAGAGTCCAGGTAGGTTCATATGGAAAGATGTGATCTTTGAGGTATCTGGACTGTAGATGATTTACCAATACATCTCAGTAATGATTTACCAATACATCTCAGTAAGGACACCATCCAACCTGCCTGCTTTTCCAACCATACTGTAGGCTATAATGCTGTATACATGCTTACTGGGGCTTTACTTTTGAGTAAGGGTGCATAGGAGCACGGAGAAATCTACATCTAGTTCCTTAATGCCATATTACTAGATAATGGTCTATAATTAATTTTGATCACAATAATTCAGTGGAGACTTTCTCCCTGGAAGCTTCACTACAGCCAGCTTCATTACAGAGAGCTACTATCCTTTAGAGAAGCAATATTGATTATCAGCATCCAAGCCATGAATCCTCTGCATCCTAATACAAGACAAAGTGGGCAGTGGAGCTCTCAGGCAGGCTATTGTATGGTCTGTGTCAAGCACCCTCTCCACATCTTCATTTGTCAGCAACTGAAAATCCAATAAAACATGCTGAGACTTGACTATCACTCCTAATATCTAACTCATTTGCTGCATGCCGACAGGACTGTAACCAAAATGGGGTCACTGGGAAAGAAGATTGAGGTATCTGCCTGGTCTGCGGGAACCCCAGAGTTTGCAGATGTAAAGTGTATTGTGTGTGTGTGTGTGTGTGTAACCCAAACCCAATGACAGCCTAATGAAGCACACTCTGGACTACAGAGTGACAGCTAGAAAACAAAATCAGAGCTTTGAGGTGGAAGCAAAGCTCTGATTGGTCCCAATGGCTGGGTGGAGTACTGAATAGGAGCACATCTTTTGGAAGAGAGCACACACTGTAATATTTTGTATCCAAGCATGTAGTCCAAGATGCAGGAGATATGAGCATTTTTATTTACTAAAAACACTACACAAATATGACAGCATGCCACTGAGATGTTGCAGCCCATGAATTGTATAGCAATCATACAATAATCGGATAGCTAAGCTGGGTTTAAGTGTGTGGATCTGATTATGGTCAAAAATAGAGGAGAACTTCAAGGGGCTCTAAGAGATGTGGGGGAAGACTAAGGCAAAGTGCTATTTTTCTAGGAAAAGAGGCGCTGGAACTCACCAATAACACTTCCCTTGCTTTCTTATAATGGTAATAGTACCCATCTGAGAGGTGCAGGAACTGAGTTCCAGTGAGTTCCAGCTGAGGAAAACCCTTGTTATTAGTTTCATTTCACAAAGATGTCTTCAAAGTCAATAATGTGCAAAACCCACCATTTTTTAGATCCAGTGTGGTGTAGTGTAGTGTCATGTAGTGGTTAAGAGCGGTGGACTTGCAATCTGGTGAATGGGGTTCGTGACTCCGCTCCTCCACATGCAGCTGCTGGGTGACCTTGGGCTAGTCACACTTCTTTGAAGTCTCTCAGCCCCACTCACCTCACAGAGTGTTTGTTGTGGGGGAGGAAGGGAAAGGAGAATGTTAGCCACTTTGAGACTCCTTAGGGTAGTGATAAAGCAGGATATCAAATCCAAATTCTTCTTTTCCTGTAGTATCAAGGTGAGTTACATGGGGGCGAAAGGCCTGTTCTTATCTTCAAGATTATTCCGATAATAGTGGCTTTCCCTACCATCAAGCTATCCTCATGGGCAGCCAAAGCTATTTAATGCATGTCTGGTGTTACTCCCCCCCCCCATAAATACATGTTCTGCGTGACAATTTCCATTTCTCTTCTTCTCAGAATTAATGAAGAAAGGGCATCCTAAAACCCTATAATAATAATAATTAAAAAAATGTATTTCCATCACTCAGGCTGGCATTTCAGAAAGAGAAATATTCTTACATTCCAGATTGTTTGAAGCGTTTATGAAAGGCTTGACAGGGCACAGTAGGCTGGTGATTCACAGATAACAGTTTTTGGTTTTTTTTAATGTCCCTCAACATCTTAATGTGCTTAATGTAACACTCACAACTAAGAATGAAACGTTAAAAGCAATTAAGTTATTTCAAAAAGTAGCAAGCCCAAATTTAGTGATGTATTCAGTGAAAAATTGATCAAAGAAGATCTATTTCTGAAGGGGAACTTTACATAAGCATATGTATGAAATGGAGAGTGGCTACTAGACATTTTCTGTGTGGAAGGGGAAACATTTGTATTGTATTGTATTGTATTGTATTTTCAGTTGCAGACTGGCCCAAAATCTCAGAACCAGTTACATGTATTTATTTATTTTTTACACTGTTACATGAAGATAAAGAGTTGGATCCCTGTGTCTGAAGTCTCCTAATTTCTCTCAGCATCATGAGGAAAAGAATGGAGGATAAATTAAGTCATATTACAACTACAGATTTCCATTTTTCTGTCATCTAAAGACTTGAAATGCACACATTATACAGGCAAATTAATGGGGGACAAAGAATTGGCTGTTCCACTGAGGGCTTATTCACACTTTCCTGTCTTCCGCACTTTTCAGGCACTGTCTACACTTTCAAACTCCATGTCTGAGCACTTCCATTTCTTCCTTTCCTTTCCTTTCCTTTCCTTTCCTTTCCTTTCCTTTCCTTTCCTTTCCTTTCCTTTCCTTTCCTTTCCTTTCCTTTTCTTTTCTTTTCTTTTCTTTTCTTTCTTTCTTTTCTCTGGAACTTTCTGGAAGAAAGACATGGAGATGTGTGTGGAAACGCAAGTGTGAATATGGAAGGCGGCTAACAGATTGAGGTTGAATCCTGGCAGGACAGAAGTATTGTTTTGGGGGGACAGGGGGCAGGCAGGTGTGGGGGACTCCCTGGTTCTGAATGGAGTAACTGTGCTCCTGAAGGACCAGGTAAGCAGCCTGGGAGTCATTTTGGACTCACAGCTGTCCATGGAGGCACAGGTCAATTCTGTGTCCAGGGCAGCTGTCTACCAGCTCCATCTGGTATGCAGGCTGAGACCCTACCTGCCCACAGACTGTCTCGCCAGAGTGGTGCATGCTCTGGTTATCTCCTGCTTGGACTACTGCAATGCGCTCTATGTGGGGCTACCTTTGAAGGTGACCCGGAAACTACAACTAATCCAGAATGTGGCTGCCGAGACCATATAACAGCAGTCCTGAAAGACCTACATTGGCTCCCAGTACATTTCCAAGCACAATTCAAAGTGTTGTGCTAACCTTTAAAGTCCTAAACGGCCTTGGCCCAGTATACCTGAAGGAAAGTCTCCACCCCCTTCATTCTGCCCAGACGCTGAGGTCCACCTCCAAGGGCCTTCTGGTGGTTCCCTCCCTGTGAAAAGTGAGGTTATAGGGAGCCAGGCAGAGGGCCTTCTTGGTAGTGGCGCCACCCTGTGGAACGCCTCCCATCAGATGTCAAGGAAATAAACAACTATCTGACTTTTAGAAGACATCTGAAGGCAGCCCTGTTTAGGGAAGTTTTTAATGTTTGATGTTTTATTGTGCTTTTAATTCTATTGGGAGCTGCCCAGAGTGGCTAGGGAAACCCAGTCAGATGGGCAGATTATTATTATTATTATTATTATTATTATATTAATAATAATAATAATAATAATAAAGCCATGAGCAGGAAAAAGACATGGATTCACCTCTGTGCAAGGTATGATTCCCTGATCTGGTGCCCTTCAGATGTCATTGGACTACAACTCCCATCAGGCATGACCATTGGTCATGGTAGCTGAGGCTGATGGGAGTTCAAAACCCCAGGTTGTGGAACTCTGTGAGAAACAGATGTTTGAAATGAAGCTGTCAATAAAATGTTGGCTGCATTAAACTCGCAATTAGAGAGAAATCCTCCTCTTTCTAGGGAATACAAATACTATATTTTCTTTTCTAGAATTTGGACACAACACCTTGTAATGGTGCTGGGAGCAAGGAAGCCAGCAAGACCCCAGGAATACAGATCTAGATCACAGGAGATGCAAACGTGGAGGAGGGTATTTTGTTCTAGTGGAATTAAGCTTGGAAATAGTGGGATTCAATTGACAAACATAGACCCCTTTGGCTTCAGGTGATTCCATCTCTTTTTTTCAGTCAAATTCACACAATAGAGGGTTTGGTCAAACTCATGTTAGTAGCTTCGAGAACATTGTCCAACCATCTCGTCCTCTGTTGTCCCCTTCTACTTGTGCCTTCAATCTTTCCCAACGTCGGGGTCTTTTCCAGGGAGTCTTCTCTTCTCATGAGGTGGCCAAAGTATTGGAGCCTCAGCTTCAGGATCTGTCCTTCCAGTGAGCACTCAGGGCTGATTTCCTTCAGAATGGATAGGTTTGATCTTCTTGCAGTCCATGGGACTCTCAAGAGTCTCCTCCAGCACCATAATTCAAAAGCATCAATTCTTTGGCGATCAGCCTTCTTTATGGTCCAGCTCTCACTTCCATACATCACTACTGGGAAAAGCATAGCTTTAACTACCGGTATATGGACCTTTGTCGGCAAGGTGATGTCTCTGCTGTTTTAAGATGCTGTCTAGGTTTGTCATCACTTTTCTCTAAAAATATATATCTCTTCCAGTGGGCCTATCAGGACACATGATTTTGTTGCATCTGTTTTAAATTGTTTTTAGATGCCTTCAAATATTTCAAATATGTTTCTACTGAATTTATAACGGTATCATTTTTAACACAGATGTGTTTGCAACCCTGGGTTTGGAAGGAAGGGTGGGATATAAATTTGATGATGATGATGATGATGATAGAAGAAGAAGAAGAAGAAGAAGAAGAAGAAGAAGAAGAAGAAGAAGAAGAAGAAGAAGATTGTGTAAACCAGTCTTGTGAATAAGTCTACTAAAGTCACTAGCCTGCATTTCCATGCTAGCTTTAGAGAAGGGGGCTTCCTCTCTCCTTTGGAAGAGGAAAAACATGGTACTGGCCTCCTAGCAGGCTAATACTAATCATAACTACTACTACTATCATGTGCACTAGTGGAAGAAGGATGGAATGATCCAATATCCCTCTCTCTTGCATCAGCCTGGCCACATGTTTGCATGGAATGCTTTGTTGCCCATGGTTACCAGGAGAGTCATCAAACAGAAGAGACTGGTGCACAAACCTCTGTAGGATATGTCAGAATTGCAGAATTAATATGATATTTACAGCATCTTAGGTCCACCAGCACAGACAATATACTGTAAAGTGTTATCTGCATTCATTATGCATGTGTGGATGAATGCACACTCTCTCACACACAAACACAAACTGAGATTCAAGCAAGCAAATTATGCGAGGAATTCAAGGGCATCCATATAATTTCGGATTTCTTAATTACCAGTTAATTATTTAGCCAGTATAAGACTATGACTTGGTAATAACCCATGCACCAAGAAATGATTTTGATTCAATGGGCTACAACTGGCACCATTCCAGTACAATTTCATCCCCTTTCTTAAAAAATTTCCTTTGCCAATAATGTGGAAGGAAAATAGAGACCTGGACGAGATCCAACCACTGGAGAGCTCTAATGAATTATAAAAGAGAAATAATTACACAGCATTCAAAAGAAAGGTTTAAGACAGGGGGAGTTTGGTAGCAACAGCTTGGAGAGGAAACTTAAATGGCATCTGTAACAGTGATTTAGATGAAGCAAAACTGTTTTAATGAACACAGAATGTGTTGTTTGATATTCCCCAGAAGCTTTTAACTTTGCTTCTGAAGTTATGTGGTGGCAGCATTCCTGGTAGCAATTTCCATTAACAAAATATCTTTCTGTGTTATAACATGGTCTTTGAAGATCAATTATTCTGATGTGGTTTGGTTCTTGATCACCTTCATTATTCATAAAAAAGTCTTCTGGGAAAATACTCCCAGCTGTCTAATTTTATTATATTTGTGGTTTTGTTGCATTCCTGTTTTGCCTGTTGTTTATCAGAATCAGTGGAAATCAATATGCCACAGAATCTCAGTGTGTAATATAGTTTGGGCTAAAATAACTGACAACTCTGATATACCTTCAAGACTAGGTGGCATGGGGTGGGCAGACTTAGATCTGTTGGTAGATCTCTGAGAGATTTCCAGTAGACAACCAAGATATTTTTTGACTCAAAACTGTTTAACAACAACAACAAAATGAATTTACCCCACCTTAATTATGCTGTTGAAATGATGAAAACTAGCCAGACATGGACTTTCATGTAGAAGGGCTATGAGCACACTACTGGTATTGAAAACAAATATCTAGACTCAGAATGTAGATGGAGGCAGCCAGCTCTTTAATTCTAACCATATGCCATTTGCACCTGCCTCTGGTTGGAAGAAAGTGGAGTTCTAGTAAACACACACATAGAGAGAGTACAGATCAAACAAGCCTAAGGTCTATCCACTGCTGAACTAACAGGGAAATCTTAACTCTGTCCTTGGGTGGATTGGAGAATTGGAATCACCACTGCACCTGAACCCTATTGGTGGGTCAGAAAATCAGGGCATAAAATGTAGGGCCCCCTCTGTTTTTTTCTGTGCCTCTTCCAGGCTGTTGCAGCAGAATGCCCCAGACTGAGACCTTCTCCAGAAAATGGGTCAGTTTAAGATCCAGCAGATCCTTGGCTGGCCCCAGGGGTGTCTTACCCATAGAGGGGTGCCAGGGTGCCATGTTCTGGAGGGCACCAGGGAAGAGGCGGAGGCTGGATGCAGTGCCTTCTGGCATCAGCTCGCTGCCCTCGACCACCTCCATCATGCCGCACCGAAGCAGCACCACAGCCGGAGCCTCAGTCTACCATGGCCACCATGGCACGAAGCGGCCAGCTAAGCTGGGAGGTGCTGTGTCCAGCCTCCACCTCTTCCCCACCAGAGGAGCCACCCTCCAACCACTGCCTGCCTCCTCCAGCCCTGCCAGCAGCGCCGTCCTCCCTAAAAAACTCTGGGAAACGAGGGGTGTGTGTCGCTGGATGGAGATTTGGACCACAGTGCTGGATATGCTTAAGACGGCCCTGGCTGGCCCTGTACCACTCCTGACTCACCTCTGAAACTCCCCAGCTACTGCCTGTGGAAACACCACCATACCTGCCAATCACCCTGTTTTCAGTATGATGACCCTGCTTTCTTTGAAGGCTTCCCAGGGTCTGCCTTCATCTTGGGGTGCTCTGATTTCACATGGCCTGAGGACAGGGGCTGCAGAAGTAGCTCCTGGGGCGGCAGCAGCATTGCTGCCTACCAACATGGAGCCTGTTCTCTTTACTGCAACCCCCATAAGGAGTGCTATTTCTCTAGAAGAAGAGGTTCCGAAAATCACCATGAATGTCTGGCTTATTCTCTTAGAATGGCAATGGTGCCCACCTGAGAGGTGCCAAAACCCATGTAAGAGTTCCGGTGAGTTTTGGCTGGAAAAAAGCCCTGCCCATCAGCCCCCGGGAGAGGAACCCAAAGCAGCAGCTCCAAAGCATCCTGTGGTTTCAGTAGGTGCAGTGGGGGCTTCTGTGGGGACAAAACCCAATGCTATAGAGCCCAGCAGGGGGACAAATCCCATCACAATGACCCAAGCAGCACAGATCGTGGGTTAGGGTTGCTCCCTGATTTATTATAATATAAACCTTTGGGGGGGAATAGAGTTGACTTCATCAGATGCATGATGTCTTATCCTCAGATGGCTGATATTACACACACACACACACACACACACGAGATGGTTGGACAGTGTTCTCGAAGCTACCAATATGAGTCTGACCAAACTGTGGGAGGCAGTGGAAGACAGAAGTGCCTGGCGGGCTTTTTCATGGGGTCACAAAGAGTTGGACACGACTAAATGAATAAACAACAACAACAACCACACACACACACACACACACACACACACACTCTGCTTGTTTCTGGGGGGATGCAGGGGTACACATACCCCTAAACATTTTGTGAATCTTTGTACCTTGTACTTTTGTCCATTTACTGTATCTATTTTCCCCGATTTAAATATAAAATGGTGGTTTCCTTGAGTCAAAATGAGAGTACCCCTAAACATTTTTTTTTTATAGAAAACAGCGTGCTCTCTCTCTCTCTATACACACACACACACACACATTTCTGGTGGGAAATGGTGGGAAATGATGTCAAAAGGTAGATGAAAGTTAAGGAAATGGGCATGTGTCCCCTGGTATGGAAATTAGTCAGCATGCTCTGGTCAACAAATATCCTTTGGGTGTATATTGAAGGCTGGCCAGGAAGGAGTGGAAAAGCTTCTTTAGCCTCATGCCCATCCTTCCCTGTGTTTGCAGGAGTGGATCATGCTAACAGCATACGAATGTAAAAGAACTACCTGTATAAGAGTAAAACCAAACCATGCAAATAACATCTAGTTAACATGCAATTATTACAGCAATGTTGCCCAAATCAGCTGAGGTCACCAAGGCATGTCATAACAAGACCCCCTGGGCCCTACAAGTAAGTGAACCTTATAGGTCCTTTCAGGAAACGAAATTGCACAGAAAGGATGCTGCTACTGAGAAGGTCCTACTTCAGAAGACAGGACACTTTTAAGTTGGAGCAGGCATTTCCAGAGCTGGTGGCATACTGCTATTATGACTCTACTACAAAAATGCTCCTCAAAATTCCCCTCTGAGACTAGGAGTGGTGGATATTCCCCCAATATTCCCTGATGGTTTGGTCATTCACTGAATATTTGCCAGTTATTGTGGGTGTGATCTCTGTGCAGGATGTAAGCATTTCAAAGTCTCGTTGATTTCAAAAGGCAAAATGAAGAAAGAACTTAACTCTCACCTGTGAAAACCAACGGGACTTGAAAGCACTCGAGTTTGGTTTGATAACATCCTTGGTATTCAGCAAAAGCTTTTTCCTGTTCAATGATTTCTTTTTGCAGTAGAGTTCAACTATTTTACAGTATCTGACATTTGGCATACAGTAACAATCAATATGTGACAGTATCTGATAGATGACTTGCAACAGAATTTAGTAAATGTTATATTAAGCTCATTCATTCATTCATTCCATTAAACAATCCAAACAGAGGAAGACTGAGCATGTCATAATGGCATAGCAAATGAGCTGTGAATCAAAAAGTGTGTTGTTTAAATCACACCTCTATCTTGAACTCACTATGATGTGTTTGGATTGGTCCCAAACCTATGTGTGCATATAGCACAAAAATGGTGATGTGTCTTACAAAGTTGTTGTAAGGCCTTTGGGCAACTCCGGCAGTCCAGATGGTCTCATGTGTATTACTATGCTTTCCTTTGGACCACATAAGAAAGGTCAAGGTCTTGTCAGAACGTACAATACTCACATTTTTTCCCATTTGCTTTTGTTTGAACTAAGTCGTTCTGTAGAAATATCATTCATAATGCTCTTGATTGTTTCTACTTGTTCTTAGCAAATGAGATTACTTTGTCTCTGAGAAATGAAATTGCTGTGCAGGCTAATAAGGGATTGCAATGAAGGTTAGGCAAGAACCATCCATTCTCTCACTCCATATTTATTAGCAAATGCAACAGCCATGTGATTAGGTATCAAAGATTACTGTATATCATGGTTCCAATAAGCAGCAGCAGTGGTACATTCCCCATTTGGTGCACAAAATCTGCCTAGATTGATTGTTGAGTCAGCACTGGCTGGACAGATGCATTTCAGACTTCAGGGGGTGGGCACATGTTTGAATGCATCCCCTCATTAAATACCCCCTCTGAAATATACAGTTAACGTCTCAGACCAAAAGGCCACAGGCAAAAATGTTCACCCTGATATATACATTGCATAAATATATTTGATGTAGAAGGGCATTCAGGAATGTTTGATGATTCAATTGGAATCTGAAATGGTATTCCCCAGCAACAGATGGCTCATGTTGGGCTTCAGAACACCTGTTTAAGCTCCAGGGGTGGAGCTTCTGGGCACTGCAGCAGGCACCACAACTATAAAGTCCAATGGAAGGTGAGAGGGGGCACCAGATTTTGGCATCACACAGGGCACACAAGGTCTGCCATTGGTTCCACCCACCCTCTCCTATGGATTCCTGTTGCCGGTGCCATTGTCTAATGTATGTTGGAAAGCAAACATCTGCAGCGGGGAGCCTGTTGTACTCAAGGAGGCTTCTTAGGGAATTATGAACCCTCATCTCATGGAACTAGCTGCCACATCTATGCTCTCCCCTCACATTAATCAGATTCATCTCATCCAGCAAGGCAGCTCTTACATCAGTTTATTTAAAGTGGAGATGCAATGAGGTTGAGGGAACATTCTTTCATATGTGGTGGACCTGTAAAAGGGTAATGGGGTATTGGGAAATAATCTATAATGAATTGAAAAAAAAAATGTTTAAAAGTACTTTTCCAAACAACAACAACAACACAGTCCATTTTGTTGGGGATAATTCAGATGGAAATTCCCGGGTGTCAAAAATGGTTGTTTATGTATGCCACTACTGCAGCCCATATTTTGTTAGCCCCAAAGTGGAAAATGAGCGAGGTCCCAACTAAAGAAGAATGGCAACTTCAGCTGATGGAATATGTGCAGCTTGCAAACTTGTGTACACTTGAAAACGTTGGCAGCATTAAGATAAATTCAACAGTGTAAATAAGTTTTGATGGATGTAATAATGGAATACTGAATGGTTTAGTTTATGTAAAATATGCAGGGATTTATGATATGCAAAATGAACCATGGAAAGAGAAGAAGGGAAGGCATTGATATTTTAAGAATGTTTAAATGAGTCTTCTAAATTGTAAAACAGAAAATTTAATAAAAATTATATAAAATATAAAAATAAATTGTCTGATTCGATGAAATTACTCAAACGCATTTAATTTTCACACTACGTAATCATCTCTTGCTGAACTAGAATTCTAGTAGATCTGTATTCTCAGTTATTATAATTGTGATAGTGAATGGAATGCAGATGTCAAAATGTAACACAGAGGTCGGGGCAGTTACAACCATAGAAATGAATGGGCTCAAGTGTTTCTGTTTGTGAAATCCCATGCACTCAGATGTAAACCCCCAGTGTGTTCAGTTGGGTTTACTCCCAGGTAAGTGGGTAGAAAATTACAGTGTAACTTTGTGTTGAACTGTAGCCAGAATGCAGACAGATAAAAACCATGGATCGTATGATTCCTTAACAGCTATTATCAGTTTCCAGTGAAGAAAAGCGCAGAAGCAAGTTGATCAAATGGTGGGGGAGACAGCCCTTCATGAAATGAGAATAGACGCTCCTGTCACACTGAAAGGAAAAAGGAGATATGAGACAAATGACTGAATCTACTGAACATTTTGAGGAGGATAAAATGTAAAACACTGTCAACAAGATCAATGAAATTCTGTGGGGAACAAAATAAAAAGGGGGGAAAAACCTTTTCAAAGATTGGAAAGTGATTGCATTTTATACAACAATGAAAAAAAACAAAACAAAAAAAACCAACGAAGCCTAACTGGATTTATACAGGTCAAATCCTAAAAAGAGAGAATAAAGGGAAAGATCTAAGCAACGCCTGTGAACTTTTATTCCATGTGTGACAGTGGAGATAAAGCGTGATGAAAACAGGGGCATTTCTCACTGTGCCGATAGAACAAAAAACATGGGGAATGAAAGGAGACACATAGGATGATTATCAAAAGCATTTATAGGAGAGAAAACAATTTAGGAAAATTGATATTCCTAACGTCAGTGTAATTCGTACGGATGGAACTGCTGCCATTTTCGTCTCGAGTCTCGTTGGCACAGTACAGCATAGTACTGAAAGTGCTGTAGATTTAAAGCACCCGGGTTCTTCCAAAGAATCCTGGGAACTATAGTATACCCCTCACAGAGTTAAAGTGCCCAGCAACCTTAGCAAAATGCAACTCCCAGGATTCAACTGTCAATGTACTTTTTAAATGTGTTTTAAATCTACGGTATTTATGCAGTCTGAGTATTCCTGAGTATGGCTTGTTCAGCATCCAGTGTGCTATTACTGATTTTATTAGATGTGTCATAATCCATGTATCTGATGTCTAATAATGGTGTATCATGCATCACGTGCATTTTTTTTGTATCAGCTAGGTTGTGCAGAGCCATGCGATCATACCAACGGAAGCCAGTGGCTGTAAACACTAAGTATTTAAAGCACAGCTAACACATGTGGCTTCCCCAAATAATCACGAGAACTCCTCACAGAGCTACAATTCCTACCATGCTTAACCAGCTACAGTTCCCGGGTTCCTATGGGGGAAACCATGTGCTTCAATGTATGTTGTGAGTTATGAAAGCTTAGTCGGTGAAGCATGAGACTCTTAATCTCAGGATCGTGGGTTTGATACCATCATTGGGCAAAAGATTCCTGCATTGCATTGGGGATGGACTAGATGACCCTTGGGGGTCCCTTCCAACTCTACAATTCTATGATTCTATGGTGTATACATAGTCGATGACTGTGTACGTGACAGTGGTTTCTTCCTGCACAATAACAATAACAATAAAGTGTGCATGCACACGGAAGCTTATACCCAGAACATACTTAGTTGGTCTCTAAGGTGCTACTGGACAATTTATTTATTTATTTCGACTGCGTCAGACCAACACGGCTAATTACCTGAATCTAATAACAATAATTGTACCCCTCCCATTCTGACTCCATATTACTGGCTGCTGAAGGCCATGATAGGGAAGCAGACAATGTAATCATAGAATTGTAGAGTTGCAATGGACTACAAGAATCATCTAGTCCAACCCCCTGCAATGCAGGAATCTTTTGCCCAATTGGTGCTCAAACCTGCGACCCTGAGATTAAGAGTCTCATGCTCTACTGACTGAGCTATAATGATGTTTTGAATTGTGGAATATTGAGCTACACTTTATGGAGGGGGAGGGATGAGGCCAGTTGGTGTCTACTACTTTTGGTTGCATCCTTGGATTCTGTTTACAGTGGCCCCTTGGTTCTCAGACTTAATCCGTTCTGGAAGTCAGTTCCAAAACCAAAGCGTTCCAAAACCAAGCCTCGCTTTCCCATAGAAAGTAATGCAAAATGGATTAATCCGTTCCAGACTTTTAAAAACAACCCCTAAAACAGCAATTTAACATGAATTTTACTATCTAACAAGACCATTGATCCATAAAATGAAAGCAATAAACAATGTACTGCAGTCACACAATCAATCAATCAATCAATCAATTCATCAATCAATCAATCAATAGCTGAACTGGCTTCCACACAGTCACAAAAACAAAACAAAACAAAAAGAGCTGCAAAAATAAAAAAGCGAAATAAATTGCAAAAGACAGACAGACTTCAGCATAACACTCAAAACGGAGCACGTTCAGCTTCCGGAAAAAAGTTCACAAACTGGAACACTTACTTCCAGGTTTGCAGTGTTTGGGTTCTAAGCTGTTTGAATACCAAGGCATGTGAATACCAAGGTGCCACTGTATTCCATTTCAGAACATGGAAGTTTAGATCGACAAATCCAGCCGGCTTTACTGTGATGTCAGGAACTGGGCAAGTGAGCATTAGGTTGAGCACATCTTTTTGAGTTATAGGCATTTTGAAGTCATAAACAACCTCAATCCCATGATATTAGTAAGCTTACAATTATGTTCTATTTGGAACTGTTCACACAGGTATCGTAAGCACTTTAATACTGTATAAAACATTCGCTCAGTCTGGTGGGGGTGTTTTTAGACACCAACCTGCAGTTCTGATATTGTGATTTACAGCATTAGGGTGTCTTGCACTCTCCCTGCTCATAACAAAAATACCTAGGCCAGCAACGGCTTATAGTACAAACCAACCCATATCCCTTTCAAATAAAAGTTCCAGGGAAGGACTTATAAAATCAAAAGTCCTTTGCGGTGTTTTGCTTTAAGAAGAAATGTCATAACCCTCCCTGGGTTATAGATTGAGACAATTAAGGAACAAAGGGAGAGGTTATAATAAGTAAGCCTCTCTGAGCGACTTTTTCCAATATATTTATAGGATTCTTTAATAATAATAAAAAACTCAGGGTAAATGTTTTGTGCTGTCTCTAGGGTGAGTCAAAATAAACCCCGAGAACTTATTTCAGCAAGAACACTGAAAACAGTGTTAATGGACTTGGCAATACACTGAAGGAAGAAATCTTATCTGAGCAGATCAACTGAAAATAACCCCCTTGCTCATCTCGTGTCATTGATTATATTGACTTCAGATCATTTCCAATCCAGCTGGAGCCTTTTTCCATGATTTTGTTGCTGTTGTTAACTGCTACTACGAAAATTCACTTCACAGCATTGAATGACATGCTTCTAGTGCTGTGTCAAAAATGTATCCTTCATTTCCCCAACTATTCATCACTTAATGAGGAAGAGGGGAAATTGGTATTTTGGGTGAAATCCTCATGGATGGAGTTAAGGGCTTTTTGTGATTACTTTGCTTTTGAAGTGTCTCAAGAGGTGTCTATTGGTGTCCATTCATTCTACGAACTATTTCTCTAGTGGTCCTAAATCTTCAGCCTCCTTGGGTGCCCATGCTTCAACTGAAACCCAAAGGAAGATAGCATGAATTAACTCCTCCCATTGTGCTTCTTCAGAACAGGAAGCAAAGGCAACCAGGAAGGCTGCAGAGTGCTGAGTATACTAGAAGGAGAAACACATGAATCATCCTTGGCCACCTCTAAATGATAAGCTCAAAAATATACACCCAGGTGGCGCTGTGGGTTAAACCACAGAGTCTAGGGCTTGCTGATCAGAAGGTCGGCGGTTTGAATCCCTGCCATGGGGTGAGCTCCCGTTGCTCGGTCCCAGCTCCTGCCCACCTAGCAGTTCGAAAGCACATCAAAGTGCAAGTAGATAAATAGGGACCACTCCAGTGGGAAGGTAAACAGCGTTTCCGTGCACTGCTCTGGTTCGCCAGAAGCGGCTTTGTCATGCTGGCCACATGACCCAGAAGCTGTCTGCGGACAAACGCCGGCTCCCTCGGTCTATAGAGCGAGATGAGCACAGGAACCCCAGAGTCAGACATGACTGGACCTGATGGTCAGGGGTCCCTTTACCTTTTTAAACTTGTTAAAGCCACCAGGAATGCCCGGGGACTTACCTGAAATCTCATCAGTGGTATTCTTCTAGAAAAAGAGGTGCCAGAACTCACCATGAGCACCTCCCTCATTCTCTTAGATTGTCAATGGTGTCCACCTGAGAGGTGCCAGAACTGAATTCCAGTGAGTTCTGGCTGAAAAAACGCCCTGCACCTTCCCCATTTGCCAATGATATGCAGAGGCAGAAACTACCCCTTCGGCAGTCCATAAACTGATGTGGCAATGAGTGGAAGGTTTAAATGCACACACAAATAAAGGGATTATTTTCTCCCAATATGTCCAATAAAAGAATGTTGTTAGCATTTCAGAAGCTTTTTCAAAAAGAGCTTGCTTTAAATTACTAATAAACAGTAAGACAGCTTTTAAGCGATATATGAAATTTAAATCAAATCTTCTTAAAGCCTGCATTCTTCTTGAAATTAGAGAAATAGTTTGTCAAAAGATAGCCTGTGGCATGTGTTGGTATATTACAAGCATTATGAGAAAAGCAGGAGCACTAAGATAATTAAATGCAAGGATGTTATTTCATTACAATTTCTTTGTGGTGGAAGATTAGCTTCAAAAAACTTCCAATTAGGAGCATGCATGCGAGATTATCAGCTTGTATGATTTATACCAGTTTTTCTTAAAATTCCAAGCTACACCTTAAAATCAGAGGCACACATCACTCTTGGTTTGCTTTCAGAATGTGTATGAATAAGAATCAGTATTCCTTCAAAGGAGCACACTCACCATGAATGTTCAGTTGGGTTCCCTTTGTTGATTGAGGAGGCAGCGGGGTTGAGCTGAGTAACCACATACGCTGCCAGTGTGTTGTTGTTGTTGTTGTTGTTGTTGTTGTTGCTGCTGCTGCTGCTGCTGCTGCTGCTAAATTTGCATAGTGCCCTATACCCTCAGGTTTTAGGGCAGTTACAACATAAAATCACAATATAAAAACACTAAATACATGATGGTGATGGTGATCATGATGATGGTGATGTTGATGATGATGGTGATGGTGATGGTGATGAAAACAACCCAATAAACCTTTCCCTCTCTAACACATTTTAAAATGGCATTGGATGTCAATCAGCCAAAGGCATGGTTACATAGGAATGTTTTTACCTGGTGCCTAAAGGTGTATAATAAAAGTGCCAGTCCAACCTCCCTGGGGAGAGCATTCCACAAATGGGAAGCCATCACAGAAAGGCTCGTTCTCATGTTGCCACTCTCCAGACCTCTCATGGAGGAGGTACATGAAGAAGGGCCTCAGATGATCACAGGGTCCAGGTACGTTCATATGGAAAGAGGCAGTCCTTGAGGTCTTGTGGTCCTGAGTGATGCATTTGGCACACATGAAAAGGGGCCATACATGTTTACCAAGGTATGAACATATAACTCCTTTATGTGATGGAAAATTCTGGGGCAATCTTGTGACTTTAAGTGACCAGGAAGAGGAATAGAGCAGTTAGGTGACCAGGAAGAGGAATAGAGCAGTTAGCTCAGTCAAGTGGGACTATTGTCCTTTGTTCTTTCTCTTTGCTGTCTGATGCTAGAGAGAGAGGGAGCCATGTTGCAGTGCTCCGTGTGTGTTTATATGTAAATAAAGTAGATTAGCCAAAATGCTGAGTTGCTGAGGTCTGTTTACGCATGCTGCGAAGACTCTGCGGATCCCTAAGTGTGCTGATGCTTCTTGGTATCAGTCGCTGTGATGTTTGGGCAGAAGAAAGCTTTTGAAGCTCCCAAACGATCGACCAGGAGGGAGAGAACATGCCAGTCAGACATGTGTCTCTGCCAGGGTCCTACACGAGAGTAGGGCGCTCCTGATAACAATACCTATTTATCAATTTGCACTGCTGTGCTTTTGAACTGCTAGGTTGGCAGGAGCTGGGATCGAACAACGGGAGCTCACTCTGTCACAGGGATTCGAACCACCGACCTTTCGATTGGCAAGCCCAAGTGGCACAGTGGTTTAACCCACAGTGCCACCCGCATCCCTCTTATTGACTAGGATGTCCCTATTTTCATTGGAGAAATGTTGGAGGATGTGGTAGCATTCCCTGCAATATGAAATATGAATTTGTATATAAAGTTTAAGGAATATGAAAGCTTTCTGCAGTTCCATATTTAATTAAGATTTTAGCCAGCATTTACAATATTTATTATTATTGATTGACTTGCCCCCTAGCTCTGTAAAAAATGCTTCTCATTAATAAGGAAATGGTACTTGGGATCTGATTTGGTGATGGGAGGCAGTAAAAAATTCAGATACATTAATATAATTATGAAAGTGTAGTTCATAGCCTTAGGGGATGTCTCTCCCCCCCTTTTTTTTACTTTTGAAACAGAATCGTGATATTTGACAGCGACGTTCCATAAAGTAGGAAATATAATTTAAAGTATTATTTAGGCTCCCTGTTGTGTGGCTGTTTAGTCTTAATCTGCATTGCAGGCCCTCTGGAATTTTTTGACTGAATAAAATATTCTCTCCCCCCACCCTTATGCATTCTTTTCTTTAAGAATTAGTATGGTGTAGTACTTAGAGTATTGGTGTGATGGCCTGGGAGTCAGACTCAGATGCTGAACCTGAGGGATCCCAGCCTGCACAGGATTCCCCACCTCCAGAACCAGCTGAGCCAGGGCCAGGGCTTGAGCCTGAAGGATCCCCACCTGTGCTGGATCCCCAGGTGCAGGCATCAGCGGAGTCTGCTCTGGCTCCTGATGGGAGGGAGGACCCATTGCCTGCAGGTGCTCCACTCCCAGCCTCATCAGAGGAAGCTGAGGCGGCCCCTGGGTCCAGTAACCCACCAGCCTCTCCTGAGCTGCAGAGGCTCAGGGCAGAGAGGCGAAGAGAGCTAAGTGCTTACAGGAGGAGTGCTCGCCTCCAGGCCCGGAGGAGAGGCGAGTCTCCAGAGGATCGGGGCCGCCCTAAGCATAGGGCCAGATAAAAGCCAGCCAGCCCCAGCCCAAGTTGCGTGAGCAACTTAGCTGCGAACGTATGCTTGACCTGCAACCTCATGCCTGCACCTGCCTTGGACCTTGACCTGCTCCCTGCCTCGCTCCCCGCCGGACTGACCTCCTTTGGACCCCTAGACCCAGGACTGGACTTGGACCTCGCTTCACGGACAAACCCCCGGGGCCAGCACAATTGGACTAGATCCTGGGAGACCAGGGTTCATATCCCCAGTCAGTCACTGGGTGACCTTGGAGTAGTCAGTGCCACACAGCTAACCCACCACACAGGGGTGTAAACCACCTTGAGCTTCTTGGAGAAAAAAGATGGGATATAAATGCGATACAATAAACGCTGTCCTTTTCTTCTGCCCTACCGGTGCCAGTGTGGTCACCAGTTGCCGTTCTGTGCTTAAGCAAAATGACTTCAGGCATCTAGAAGCATTCTTGGCATTTTTTTTTTTGCTGCGCCATATTCCAAAGTATTACTTGGAAAGGTGCATACCTTTTCCGTAGTTACCTGTAGCGAAAGCAGAAGGGAAATAATTAGCAGCTTCTCTACATGAATGGAGGGCTGTAATAATCTAAGCTGAATATATTTCCTGACTTCTTCGCCTTCATCAGTTTGAAGCTATTTGCGTTCTGGAGGGAGAAATAACAGGAGATTTAAATGCTAAATGGCATGAAGTGTGCTCCTGCAAATGATCACTTGTAAATGCACTTGGGGTCTTCAATTGAAATAATCTGCCTCCTGGACAATTGGTATCATTGAGCCTTTTATAAATATGCTCAGGATTATGGAAAAAGAAGGGAGAAAGGCTTTAGATTTTAGAATATAATTAACCATAGAGCTGAGGCTAGTGGGTTTTTATGATAGTTATATTGGTATTTTAAGCTCTTTATTTGTGAAACACCTCGTGGATCATTTTTTTTTTAATGGCCCCCTTTTTTAATGGCATGTTTCAATAAATGAAAATACATTGTCAGTAAACAGGGGAAACTGCTCCCATTATTTATTTATTTATATAGTTTTAGCTGATTTTTTTTTTAAAAAAAAAATCATTGTATTGTGTTTCTTGCACACTGCTTAGAAACAATTGTTATTAAGTGGTATATGAATCATCCAAATAAATGAGTAAATATTCTTTCAGTATACAGTGTCGACCATGAAGCCATAAAGGCCTGGGGATTGGGGGAAAATATGCATGGCATGTATAAGATGAACCTAAGAGCCCTATTGGATCAAACCAACTAATTCAACATCCTGTTCTTCCAATGGGCAACCACTACAGTATGTATACAACACTGTCTCGCATTGAATGTAACTGATTTGTAGAAAAGACTCTGAAAAAAGAGACAATGCACGTAATTTTGCAACCTAAGAAAACCTTTAATAAAAATTATTTTTAAAAACAAAACACTTATCCATTTGGGGGGCTTTCCACTTCAGCTCTCTGCCCCCTGCTAAACACTCCCTAAGTTCCTATGTGTCAGGGATCAGGGAAGACAATCCCCCCACGGTAGGCTGCCAGGAACAGATAGACAAAGAAGTTCTTACCTATGTATTTTATTAAATATTCACAGAGAGAGGTTTAGAAATGCAGCCGCTTGGGGTAATGGCGTTGCTCTGAGTAATCGCCGCCACCCCCCATCTCTCCTCAATTGTCAACAGCACCACCCACCTTATGGTAGCTGCCTAGGGTCATTTGTCTCCGAGTCTTTTGCTATTCTACTTTCAATTTTCACCTGGTTGTTTTGCTCTTCTACTTTCAATTTTCACAGGGTTCTGGGAGAAGGGGGGTCCTGAATGCTTTCTAGTGATAATGTGTCAGTCAACTGCTCCGGCTCTGCCTCCCCCTCTTCTTCTCCCATTACACTGTTGAGCAGAGGCGGACGTAAGAATTGGTTTGACTGTATCTCCCAACTTCCCCCCTCATCTCTCTCTGAGCTGTGACCTCCCGCAAGCCACTGTTGTAATCCTATACTGTCTTATTCTTCTCTGGAAGGTTCAGGCTGAGGAGGCAGTCTCCACCATTCCTCCTCTGTCCAGTCCCTGACACTTGGTTCTTCTAACTTGTCATTAGCATAATCTACTTAACACCTAGCTCAACCACAAGCTCCATCTGTTACTTTATGGTTTAAATAGTTTCCTGTTATACACAACCCAACAAGACAACAACCTAACCCCCCCTCCTGACAGCATACAAATCAATATGACTATTTTGACCCAATATCCCACCCCCTCTCACATGGAAACAAAACTCACTGCAAGCAACCGACTGCATCCAACCAGGCTCTGGGCTCACCAATCTCTCACACTGCCAACAAAAATGAATGAATGAACAAACGAACGAACGAATGAAAAACCTATCCACGTGGCACTGACCCAAAAATTCTGCACATGTACTAAACAAAAGAATGAAAGATCATTCTTTCTCCTCCCTCTCTCTTTCTCCGCTTATATCTCTCCTGAACCTCACAGTGCCTATGGCAGCAATGTCTCACACTGAATGTGACTGAAATGTAGAAAGGACCCTATGAATTGAAAACAGAGACATTATACGTACCTTTGTTATTCACGGAAATCTTTAAAATTAAATAAATAAATAGAATGTTTCCTGTTCTTGTCTGGAACAAGGTGTTCAGAGATGCCGCTGTTAGCAGCTTACAAGCAGGTGTTGCATTTTTCCAGAAACAGGCCATAGATTTAACACAGAGCACTTTTATTTCTGGCTCAACTATTCTTCTTCTTTGGATCGTGTCCTCACAGAGAGCACATGTTGCAGTGAGAGCATCAGGACTGACCACACTGCTTGTGTAGGTGGGAGCGATTGGATAGCCACAACAACCCGATTGGTGGTCCCTCGGGTTGCTGGGGTAAATCTGGCCATTGGGATTGTTTAGGAATTAACTGAGGGACCTATATATACTGTGGCGCATTGTGTTGAGCTTCCTCTTTTTGCTTCGTGCATCGGATCACCCGCCCACCCTCCCTATATTTAGGGTTCATTATGACCTTGCTATGCTGTTGTGGGTCATCTGTTCTTGGGACAGGGGCCCGGTAGGAATTTTCCCATTTGGCTGATTGGCTGTTGCCACTTGGGTTTCGCCTGCCATGTAGCAAAGTGTCACAACTTTGTAAGGTTTGGCAGTTAGGCATTGGTTCAATGTGGCGTGGAGGGGAGGTTGTCACACCTGCCCCTCCCGTGCGCAAAAGGTATTCCGTTAAAGGAATCCAGGGCCTTACCTTGCTTTTGCCTGATCCCCTTCCAGGGGTTAGGGCCACGCCAGAGCTCCTGGGAGCATTTGGGTTGAGCTTGAGTCTGAACCTGGTCCAATGCTTCCCCACCAGGTTTACCTGTACTGACCTCTGCCAGTGTCCAGGTGTCAGTGCTGCCCTGCTGAGGTCAGGGGCAGCTAGTCGGGAACCAATGCCTAAGCAAACCACTCACGATCTGTAATCAATAAAGTTGTGCCCAAAATTATGTCCATAACCTTAAACTAAATTCCATGTCAATTGTGTCTTTATTGGGGGAGGTCTTGGGATCTTAACACACAACTGATTTCTTTTGACCAGAGTGGCTCCATTTTGCAACACATTTTGCAACACAAGGAGCAGACCTCCACTTCTCTTTGACTCCTTCCATTGACTTGGGTGGAAAAGGGAAGGCTGTATAATCAGGAGAATCTTTGGTGTACAGAGTCAAACCTGGGGTCACTGTGCATCCACTGTAGTCAAACAAACTAAAGACCAGACTGGGAATCTTGGCACAAAACCAGGCTAGATACCTTGGACACAAGTTCTTGTGAATTTCATATCACAACCTGTATCCCACTTAATGGTAGCAACCTCCCTCACATTTCTGTTTCTGCTTTAATTAATGCTACATCAAATTAAACCACTGACATCAAAGCTAATGTGAACCAATCAGATTTTTAAAAAATGTATATTCTGATTCACTTGCTCATCAAAAGAGACAAATGTTTCACTTTGATCTACATCTATTCAAAGGCATGTTAGTTTAAATCTGTTTTATTATTGTACAGTTTTAGCCCTCACACCTGGTGTTTTAGCTACTTGTCTAATTATAGTTTCAGATAAGTGTCTGTATAAAAATGGGAACATTCTTGCCTCTTGTCTTTCTAGCTGAGGTCCAGGATATTTGGTTGGAGGTTGGTAAATATATTTCAGCAGTGTGTAGAGAGAAATTGTCTGGAAAGACTGCTGGTTGAAAGGTAAAGAAAAAATGGGGTTTGTTACTCATGGGAAACAAAGCTGTTTTAAGTATAAGTTTCGCATGTGGCCAATACGGAGACACTAGCACACTAGCTTATTTTGTAACTGACTTGAACTAACTTGGCGAAAAAGCAGGAATAAAGTAAAAGCTTGAAAGGAAGTCATAAACTTTATCAACAAGTAGTTATTAAAAGGAAAGGAATAAGCATGGAAAGAAAAGACTGCCTTTCTATTAGTTCTCCCCACCCTACACACTGGTTCAGGTAACTTATTGAGCATTGTTGTTTTACTCCAAACACCCAAAACAAGGTGCATCACATTTTAACTTTTCATGCATGAGTGCAAGCTCCCATCCCAAAACTGACTTAAAATGTCCAGCCCTGGGTAGTTGAATGATATCAGAAACATCTCAAGCTAAAAAAATATAAGCTGGCTCAGTGGCAACCATGAGAGATCTGTTTTGATCCCAATGGCCAAGTTGATTACCATCATTGATAATTTTGTGAGCCAAATAATGGACATCACATTATGAATCATAGCCAGTTCAATAAATCCATTGAGGGATTTGGGCACAATAATTTTTCAAAGGGGACACATCTGCAAACTGGTGTGGAAATGCAGAGAACAAAGATTGGAGAAATGAGAATCTGAGAGAAACTCAAATCGATAGATTCCCTCATAACTAAGCACGAGGTATGTGCACTTTCAAGAAGAAGAAAAAGAAGAGTTTGGACTTGATATTTCAGCCTGTCTCCCACCAGTATTATGCCTGAAAATGGCACCAATGTAATCTATTTATGTAATCAGATGTAAATGTCCCCATTCTCTGCAGCTGGCTGTGAGTTTTAAAGCAAAGGGGTGGTATTTCTGCAAACTTGGATGGGGACATTTTGAAATGTTGCCTTTTGCCGTTTTGAAACATTCTGCTCTCTTGGGTAGAAATTAGTTTTTAAACACTGGCCTCCCCAGTAAAAAATAAAAATAAAAATATTCCATAATGGATTTTACACACATTGCCTGTCTTAGATTGTGTTGATGGATTCCATTTGGCTGAAAGTATTGCCATCATACGAAGTCAGCCAAGGTCAAGAAGCTTCCTTTTATTTTGCTAGCATCCCTAAGGGGACCTATCTGTTTTTCTGTCATCTTAGAAATCACCAGGGATTTGAAATAAGAAATTTCTAGTCTATAACTATACATTAAATTGATTACCGCCTCTCTCTTCTGCAAGGAAGACGGCACTCCTTTTAACAACACTAATATAATACAAAAAGTATGCTTTAATGGACTAGTTCATGCTTGTGAAAACAAATGAGTTTTTGAACTCTACAGAGCACTTATTCAGATGGAAGACTACAGATAACTAATGGAGGGGTGTAGAAAGTTGAGTCCCACAAGGTGAATCCAGAGACATGGCAGGGTCAAGCTTGCCGTCATCTAGACAGAGGAGGAGGTTTCAAGCTGGCTTCTGACTTAAACAATGCATCTGTACATTTTTAGTATCTGATGCAAATTTTGTTGTTGTTGTTCAGTCATTCAGTCGCGCCCGACTCTTTGGTGACCCCATGGACCAGAGCATGCCAGGCACGCCTATCTTTCACTGCCTCCTGCAGTTTGGCCAAACTCATGCCAGTCGCTTCGAGAACACTGTCCAACCATCTCGTCCTCGGTCGCCCCCTTCTCCTTGTGCCCTCCATCTTCCCCAACATCAGGGTCTTTTCCAGGGAGTCTTCTCTTCTCATGAGGTGGCCAAAGTAGTGGAGCCTCAGCTGCAAATATGCAAAATTTGCAAAAATGCAAATATCTGCTGCAAATAGCCTCTTGTTAAAGGCTGTTCATAAGTTTCTTGTTCTAGCCGACGGCTATAACAAACTTGTATTAGGCAATAGTGTTTATAAAATATTATGTTCCGGTAATAGTCCCAGATTTACAGAAGCCATCCCAGTTTCTGATTTGATCCTGGAATGTCCCACTTTTCCTTAGGATGTCCCTATTTTCATCACAGAAATGTTGGAGTTCCATCAGACCCAATGCTGGAGTTATGCGACCCCTGAGCCAAGGAGATAAGTAACAATACAACTTTTAGAAGACATATGGAGGCAGCTTAATTTGGTCCACAGGTCCACAGGTCCGTTCTTAACCTGAAACTGTTCTTAACCTGAGGTACCACTTTAGCTAATGGGGCCTCCCGCTGCCGCTGCCACAACACGATTTCTGTTCTCATCCTGAGGTAAAGTTCTTAACCCGAGGTACTACTTCTGGGTTAGCGGAGTCTGTAACCTGAAGCGTTTGTAACCCAAAGCATTTGTAACCCGAGGTTCATGGAGAAGTTTTTAATGTTTAACATGTTATTAGGCTTTTATAAGTGTTGGAAGCCACCCAGATGGGTGGAGTATTATTATTATTATTATTATTATTATGGAATAGAACGTCCCTATTTTCATCAGATAAATTTTGGAGGGTATGCTATTTGCTATCAAATTCTACTGATGGCCAATTTGCTAACAAACACTTGTACATCCTTGGGCTATAGGGAGCTACACGGAATAAAAGGCAAAGGATATCTGTGTTCAATAAAACTGCAGTTAGTTAACCTGTCCTGGTTTTAACAAGGTTATTCAACTCACAAACCTTCGTGAACTTTCTATGCTGTTTCTAAATAGGTTTCTGAGTGGGAGATGATTTTTTTTTAAAAAGTGAATGATTTCCAAACTTTTGGAATGTCTTATATTTATCGATCATTTCATACATGAAATATTAATCACGTTGCGCTACTGAGGCCTCCTTTAGTTTTTTGGCTCGGTGAGAGTCTCTGCTCTACCATTTAATGCAACAATGAAATTGAAGATCTCTGTTAAATCTGATCCCTTATATCATTTTACGATTTGATGCCCTTTCCCAGATTACAACTGTTTTAGCATTTCAGGAAGATGCTTGCAAATTAACTGTTTAAAAAATCAACTCTATTTAACCGGTTCCTTCTATTAGTTCAATGCATCTTTTTATCATTTTTTTTAAAAAACACATTATTCCTTGCCAGAGTTATACAATATATTACTAATTTCTTGACCTGAGATTGCCAAGTGCATTATTATATACTGAAAGCATCTGGCTTCGCTAAATTGGTTTCCAATTTTTATGACACATGGTTTCAGAAGAAGAAGAAGGAAAAAAAACACTAAGAAAAATCGAATTGAAAATGCCAGAGAACTCAAATGCATGGCTAGGACATAAAGCCATGGATTCATGCCCAAAACATATCTGCTGTCACTTTCTGAAGCCAGCTCTTGTTCACAGCTTTGTTTCAAAGAGATTTCAGTAGGAAGGATGCTTTGGCCACCTGTTGTTTTCTCTCAGAACTAGCCAAACAAGACAGTGATCAGAACTTGTTGCCTATTGCTTAGAACATTTCCAACACAATCATATCCAAAGCTGGTTGTCCTCTGCAGTTCTGTGTGTCATCCTGTTCCACACGCTGTGTTTGCACTCTGGAAAATCTCAGCTTTCATTACAATAACAGCAAAACAAAGCTTCTAGCAGTCTGGGTTATGGAGCCACGCAAAACAATGCATAGGAAGAATATGCAGATATCTGCAGAGAATAATGTCTCTCTTAGATGTAAGGTTACTGAAAGATACTCGGAGTCCAGTGTGACTTTCATGCTCTTTATTCAGCTCATAGTAGTGAGGAATGCAGTTCCCCCAAAACGTTTGCTTTATATACACTATTTACACAATGGGCCCCACGTGATTGGCTAATTCCGGGATACTCCTGTATGCCAATCAGAGTGCGGATTCACTTCCACCTGGAGCTGGATTGGGTGGCTCCTGCAGACCAATCAGACTGCTGCAATCTCAATCCTATTGTTCTGGGACCAATCAGACTGCTGCAATCTCAATCCTATTGTTCTGGGACCAGTCAGACTGCTGCAATCTCAATCCTATTGTTCTAGGACCAATCAGACTGCTGCAGTTTGATCCTATTCAACTCAGTACATAACAGTTACCACCCTTGAGCAATTTTTTTTTCATGGACTGCTCATATTTTCAAGAACACTGTTTCTAAGAGAGTGTCCCCCCCCCCCTCGTGCCATATTATTTAGAGTGCATCTATTCAGGGTTTCCCAAACTTGGGTATTCAGCTGTTGTTGTTTTTACTACAATTCTCATCACCCCTGACCAGTGCCGGATTTGTGTATTAGCTAAACAAGCTATAGCCTAGGACCCCACTCTCTTGGGGGGCCCCCCAAAAAAATTAAAGGGAAAAAAAACCTGGATGGGTGTACATTTCCAAAATATAAGATAAAAAACAAATAAAATAAAACCTACATACAGCAACAGTGTTTTGTGTTGTGTAGGCTCCTATGATGTAAGTAATGGGCCCCGCCTGCTAGCCTGCTCCCTAAAATATCACTGGTTTGCTCATTTCTGTATATAGGGTTCCTACATTCTGCATGGACTGGTATATACTTCTTCTTAACTGTATTTCACTATTAATATACTTCTTCTTAATTGTATTTCACTATTAATATACTTCTTAATTGTATTTCAGTTCAACAATTACTTTGATAAAATACATATTTTGTTATGTGCAAATGGCTTTAGATACCTATTAGGTCCATAAATGACCATATAGCATATATATTCAACATAAAAAGCGACAATTTGTTGTTGACAAAGGACAGCTGCCATAGCTGTCAACTTTTTCCGTTTTTAAGGGCAATTCCCTTATTCCAAATAGGATTCCTCGCAAGAAAAGGGAAAAGTTGACAGCTATGAGCTGGACATATAAACAGCCCAATTACCTTCAGTAGCTTAGGGCCTCATCAAACCTAAATCCGGCCCTGCCCCTGACCACTGGTCTTGCTAATAATAAATAATAATAATAATAATAATAATAATAATAATAATAATTATTTATACCCCACCCATCTGGCTGGGTTTCCCCAGCCACTCTGGGCGGCTTCCAACAGAATGTTAAAATACAATAATCTATTAAACATTAAAAGCTTCCCTAAACAGGGCTGCTTTCAGATGTCTCCTAAAAGTCTGGTAGTTGGTTTTCTCTTTGACATCTGGTGGGAGGGTGTTCCACAGGGCGGGTGCCACTACTGAGAAGGCCCTCTGCCTGGTTCCCTGTAACTTGGCTTCTCGTAGTGAGGGAACCGCCAGAAGGCCCTTGGCACTGGACCTCAGTGTCCGGGCAGAACGATGGGGGTGGAGACACTCCTTCAGGTATACTGGACCGAGGCCGTTTAGGGCTTTAAAGGTCAGCATCAACACTTTGAATTGTGCTTGGAAGCTGGAGACCCAAATTTGGGAAACCCTGACTATGTTATTTATGAAGGCAGACTTGTCTAGAAAAAACAATGGGTTGGATCCAGATGTGACTCAACAGGAAATGTTAGCCTATATTTATTTTTTATTGCTTTCCATCAGACCCAAGTTAACTTACTCTGGATCCAGCACAGATGGACTGACACTTGTTAGGGCTTTGAACTTCTTTGTTTTCATCCAAGAGCACAGAAAGAACCAGAGTCAACAGTTTCATTTTTTTTTTTCATTTTTTCATTGTTAAAAATACCATTGTAATTTCAAATGGGCAAGTTGTACTGGAGAAATGCAAAGAGACTCACTAAAGTGGCTTGAGGTATTGTGACAGTACAGGCCTAAAGCATGCCTGTGGCTTTTTCAGTCCTTCAGGGGAATATAATTCTCCCTAGAACTTTCTGGATTACTTCCACAGAAGTTAGTAGTACTTTTATCTCATACTTGGAAACATGAAATGTTTGGAAATATCAGTTTGGCTTGGCTTTCTTACCAATGGCTGTGAATGGGTGAATCTGAATTTATTATTTTCCATTAATACAAAAGAAAAAGCATACAAATCAACATACACATTATAAAGAAACACAATACAAAAACACAATATAAACAACAACAATATAAAAACATAAAAAGAAAACACATACAAACCTTAAATCAACACCTATCTTTGTAAATTTTCTTGTTCTTATCTTCTTATTTAAGGGACTTCCCCTGCTCCCTCCACTGTCTTCACAATCATATATATGTTATAGGTAGCTTTATCTCTTATTCCATTATCATATAATTTCTTAATAATCTTAACTTTACTTACTTAATGTACCCAAAATCTTAACATATTCTTTAACAGATAAATCATTCACACCAGAAAAAGAAATATCTTCTTATCAATTATCTAACATAAAACTACTAAAGCCGCTATTCTATTTGATTCTGCTCAAATATTCAATTTAACTGATTTAACTAAATAATCTTTAAATTTTTTCCAATCCTGTGACACCCTCTCCTCCCTCTGGTCCCGGATTCTGGCGGTCAGGTCTGCAAGTTCCATATATTCCATCATCTTCATCTGCCATTCTTCCACCGTTGGTATCTCTTCTCCTTTCCATGTTCTTGCCAATAAAATTCTAGCTGCTGTCGTGGCATACATAAAAAACACTCTATCCTGACTGGGTATCTCTTCATTGGTTATGCTCAGAAGGAATGCCTCTGGTTTCTTACAAAAGGTAACTTTCATTACCTTCTTAAGTTCATTATAAATCTTATCCCAGAAGGCATTCACCACTGGGCACAACCACCACATATGAAAAAAGGTACCTTTCGCATGTTTGCATTTCCAACATACATCTGACATTTTGGTGTTCATTCTTAGCTATCTTAACTGGTGTCAAATACCATCTATACACCATTTTCATTATGTTTTCTCTTAAACTATGACAAGCAGTAAATTTGATACCTTTCTGCCACAATCTCTCCCAGTCATCCATCATAATATTATGTCCTACATCTTTCGCCCAATCTATCATTGACGATTTAACCAATTCATCTTTCGTATGCCACTCTAGCAAAAGATTATACATTTTGGAAAGGTTCTTAAAGTTCGATTCTATCAGTTCTGTCTCCAGTTTTGATTTTTCTACTTGAAAACCAACTTTTTTGTCCATTTTAAATGTTTCATACACCTGATGGTACTGCAGCCAGTCGGGGACCTGACTTTTAACTTGATCATAACTTTTCAACTTAAATGCGTCCCCTTCCTGCTGCAATATGTCCATATATCTTAGCCAGTTCGCAGACATGTTTGGTCTCTTATAGGCCTTGGCCTCCACTGGAGAAATCCATCTAGGAGTCTTTCTCTCCAACAAGTCTTTATATCTAATCCAAACCTGGTACAAGGATTTTCTGACTATATGAGTCTTAAAAGTTCTGTGAATTTTAACCTTGTCGTACCAAAGGTATGCATGCCAACCAAACATATTGTCGTGTCCTTCCAAGTCCAACACATCAACATTTTCTAATTTAAACCAATCCTTTAACCAGCAAAAGGCTGCCGCTTCAAAGTAAAGTCTTAAGTCCGGCAGGGCAAAGCCTCCTCTCTCTTTAGAGTCTGTTAGGATCTTAAACTTGATTCTAGGCTTTTTGCCCTGCCATATAAACTTCGATAAGTCCTTTTGCCATTTCTTAAAACAGTCCAGTTTATCCAAAATCGGTATGGCTTGGAATAAAAACAGCATCCTTGGTAGGACATTCATTTTAACCACTGCTATTCTTCCCATTAACGACAGTTTAAGTCTTGTCCAAATTTCCATATCTTTTTTTATCTCCATCCACAGTTTTTCATAGTTGTCCTTGTACAGGTTCAAATTCTTGGTTGTGAGATTGATACCTAGATATTTTACAGTTTTAACGAAATTAAGTCCAGTGGCTTCTTGTATTCTTTGAATCTGTTCTGCACTCAAGTTTTTGCCTAAAACTTTGGTTTTCTGTTTATTTAATTTGAAGCCAGCTACAAGTCCAAATTGTTCAATTCAATTCCAAAGCTCTGGGGACACTGCTTTCGGGTTCTTGAAGGGATAACATCAAATCGTCTGCGAAGGCGCGTAATTTGTATTCTTTCTCTCCCACTCTAATTCCTTTTGTCTGTTTGTCTTTTCGAATCATATTTAGGAGGACTTCCAGGACCGTAATAAAAAGTAAAGGGGAGATAGGGCACCCTTGTCTTGTTCCTTTCTCGACTTCAATCTCCTCCGATATCACACTGTTTACTATTACTTTTGCTCTTTGTTCTGTATAAATGGCCTTAATGCCATTTAAGAATTTTTCTCCAACTCCCATCTTTTCCAAATTCTTTTTCATAAATGTCCAAGATACTTTATCAAATGCTTTCTCTGCATCAACAAACAATAGTGCCGCATCTATGTTTATGTCTCTCTCCAGTTTTTCTAAAATGTCCACAATAATTCTCGTATTGTTACTTATTTGTCTTCCTGGTAAGAAACCTGCTTGGTCTCTATGTATATATTCTTTCAACACTCTTTTCAACCTTGTAGCCAAAACATTTGCAAAAATTTTATAATCCACATTCAACAGGGATATTGGACGATAATTTTTCATTTGAGTCTTATCTGTATCTGGTTTTGGAATCAGTGTGATAAAGGCTTCTTTCCATGTCTCTGGTGCCCTATCTCCTTCTAGTATCTTGTTGCAAATTTCTCTTAATGGCTGCAATAGCCAGTCTTTTAATGTCTTATAAAATTTTGCTGTTAGTCCATCCGGTCCTGGGGCCTTCCCCAGTTGCATGTTGTTTATTGCATCTTCCATCTCTTGTGTCGATATTGGGTGGTTGAGAATTGTTAACTTATCCTCTGGGACTTTTTGCAATCCATTCTTTTCCAGAAATCGGTCTATCTCCGCTTCCTCTATCTTCTCCGCCTTGTACAGTTGCTTGTAGAATCTCTGAAAACACCATCTGATTTCCTCCGGTTTCTCTACATTTTTCCCATTTACTACCAAATTTGTGATGACATTTGCCTTTTGTCTTTTCTTTAATTGCCAAGCTAGTAGTTTTCCGCATTTATTGGCAGATTCAAATGTTCTTTGTTTCATCATTTTCACTTTCCATTCGATGTCCTGATTCATAATGTTTGCATATTGGGATTGCAAGTATTTAATTTCTTTTTGAATTTTAACACATCTGGGATGCCCTCTTAGTTCTTTTTCCTTTTCTTTAATTAATTTCAACAATCTCTCCATTTCTATATTTTGTTGTTTCTTCTTTTTCGCCTTTTCACTTATGAGGAATCCTCTCATTACAGCTTTACTTGCATCCCAGGCAATCCTTTTCTCCACTTCGGAATTCCAATTAATTTGAAAATATTCTTTCATCTTTTTCACCGCTTTTTCTACTAGCTTAGTATCTCTCATCAATGCATCATCCATTCTCCATCTGAAAGAGTCCTTGGAAATCATTTTTAAATTTAACTGTACCGGATTGTGGTCTGAAAGCATTCTGGGGCCGATTTCTGCCTTTTGTATTTTTGGAGCCAATTCATTCGAGATCCAGATATAGTCTATCCTCGACCATGACTGCTGAGATTCACTATAATACGTTGCCTCTGTTTCTGTAGGGTTTTTTAATCTCCAAGAGTCCACCAAGTTCAAATTATCCACCATTTCAAAGAAAGTCCTTGGGAGCTTCCCATCATTCGTTAATTTGGTTCTTTGCGATCTGTCCATTAATGTGGAAACTGCCCCATTAAAGTCTCCAAGGCACACTACCTTATAGTCCAGATAATTCAACAGCAAGTCATGTATTTTTTTGTAAAAAATCGACTTTCCATCGTTTGGTGCATAAAGTCCCAGAATCAAAAATTTTTCGCCTTGTATGTTAATTTCAATTGCAATGTATCTTCCTTCTTCATCTTTGAATAGCTGTTTTGGGCTATATTTCTCCTTTGCATATATTACAACTCCTCTCTTCTTGACTTTATCCGATGATATAAACTCTTGGCCTAGTTTCTTGTTCTGTAGTAATCTTCTGTGACGTCGGACTATGTGGGTCTCCTGTAAGCATATTATATCCAAATTCTTCTTTTCTAAGCTATAAAACACTCTGCGTCTCTTTGGTCTCTGATTTAATCCCCGGACATTCCATGTCGTTAGTTTAAGAGTCATTTTCCCTTATTTATTCTGCTCCTCCAGATGCCTCTCCTTTCTTACCTTCCTCTGGATCTTGACTCGGCCCTGCTGGTCTCGGCGGCAGTGGGAATAACTCTGGAAGCTTATAAAGTTGTGCTGGATCGAGTGGTGTTCCTTTGAATTGCTCCAGATGTTTGTCCAAAAACTTTTGCTTTTCCGCCAGGGACCTGTGAATGGGTGAATCTGACATCTTCCAGATGTTGCTAGACACAACAAATTCCAAAATCTTTGACAACCGGCCATGCCAGTGGGGGCTGATGGGAGTAAGAGTCCAACAATATATGGAGGGCACCAGGTTGGCAACCCCTGCATTGTGTCTCCCAGCAATCATTGTCATTGAATGACCTGAGTTCTAGTGTCATCATGAGAGAGGGATAAAACTATTCTTTATTTATTTCCTCTACACTGTGCATAATTTTATAAACGAGAAAAATGTGCTCGGATGAATTGGGTATATTGTTATTATTTATTAGTTATTGATAGCATTTTTAACCTGCTCCTCAGCTCAGAAGGCTCCCAACAGAAACCTTTAAAAAGAGAACTGAAAGATTGTAGAATCTACAAGCTTGCAATCTCAAGAAGACATGACATAAAAGGAAAATAGAGGGGAAGGGAAGAGGAAAAACAAGCACACAGTGACACTTTACAATTATACAGTAGTTGATATAATGATCCATTGGGATGGGAACAGTTCATGGAGAGACACAGCCAATTGGAGGTGGGCTGATGGAGTAGCCCTCTTTCACATCTCCCTCCTGATGGGATGACATGTGCTATCTGTATGAGCATTCCTTCCTTGCCGCTCAGACTTGTGGTGGGAACTACATTGGCAGCCCCAGTCCCATACCACATGTAGACAAATCCCAAAGCAGTGACTGTAAGAATTACCGTATTTTTCACTCCATAGGGCGCACCGGACCATAGGGCGCACCTCGTTTTTAGAGGAGGAAACAAGAAAAAAATTTTTTTCTGGTTTTCCTCCTCTAAAAGCCCTGTTTTTTGAGGATCAGCTAAAAGTTTTGCAGCTTTTTTTGCAAAGGGAAAAGCCCTGGTTTTTTGAGGATCAGCTAAAAGTTTTGCAGCTTTTTTGCAAAGGGAAAAGCCCTGTTTTTTTGAGGATCAGCTAAAAGTTTTGCAGCTTTTTTGCAAAGGGAAAAGCCCTGGTTTTTTGAGGATCAGCTAAAAGTTTTGCAGCTTTTTTGCAAAGGGAAAAACCCTGTTTTTTGAGGATCAGCTAAAAGTTTTGCAGCTTTTTGCAAAGGGGGAGAAGCAAAGCTCCTTTTGCAAAGGGGGAAAAGCAAAGAGGAAAAGCCCCGTTTTTATGGGGTTCAACTCACATTTCTGCAGCTTCTAAAGGAAAGGGAGCCTTTTCTACAGTTTCCAGACAGATAATCTAATCAGCCAGTCACATGTCGCTGGGGAAACAAACAACCTCCCTCTGCAGCACATTCAACAATGGAGGGCGGGGCTGAAAGGGAGCGGGACTCTTATCTCTCTCCCGATCTCTTGCTGATCAGCTGCTGAGCAGGGTCCTTTCAACACCCCCTTTTCTCTTTGTAAAATAAAAAGCATGATCCTCTTTTGGCCCCTGGGCAATTCAGCTCCAGGGACCACCATTCGCTCCATAAGACGCACAGATATTTCCCCTTACTTTTCAGGAGGGAAAAAGTGTGTCTTTTGGAGCGAAAAATACGGTATCTCTGGTATGCCTAGCTTCCTTCTGAAGATGCTGGGTTTCTGCATTAGAAGCCATGTTCTCTGGTACGATTTCAGCAAGGTGTCAGTTGAAGCCCCAAGCCTCTGGAAACACACAACTTATTGGTACTAATAATCAGCCAGCCAAGAGTGATATGAATACAGAAATGCATAGCATTTTGGAAATTAATGGGTTCCACTAAGTGAGTTTATGCCTGTGCAGGCATACAATTCTATTAAGATATAATAATGATAGTACTTAGTACTTACATACCTCTTTACAGTTTCAAAACATTTTACAAGCATTAACTAATTAGTTTTTATAACAACCTTGTGATGAGGTGGGAAAGCATTATCCTTCTTTTATAGTTATATAAATTGACAGGCAAAGATGTTAATTGCCTTGCCTAGGGCTACTGCTGGGCAAGTAATGAAGAAAGCCCAAACAACCTCTGCTAATATGCGGTTTCTTTCACTCTGTTGTGTTCATATCTAGATAACGGTCATCACTCACTCTCTCTCCCCCCCAGCAAGTACATACAGATTCTGTTATGTCTTTCGAATCCCTCTGAAACCAATAGGCTTTAAGTGTTTCATTGACTGTCCCTATTTATCTTCTCCATTTCCTTTTGAACAAGTGGCTTTTACTGTGCCAGATAACTCTGCATGGCCTCTGCTGGCTTTCTAAGGCCGTGTAAATAATTATAACAAACATGTCACAATGCATGCATCTTTTTTCCTACGGGAAGACTACTTCCCGTAGGAGAAGAGAAGGTTAAGGGGTGATATGATAGCCATGTTCAAATATATAAGAGGAGGGAGAAAGGTTGTTTTCTGCTGCTCCAGAGAAGCGGACACGGAGCAATGGATTCAAACTACAAGAAAGAAGATTCCACCTAAACATTAGGAAGAACTTCCTGACAGTAAGAGCTGTTCGACAGTGGAATTTGCTGCCAAGGAGTGTGGTGGAGTCTCCTTCTTTGGAGGTCTTTAAGCGGAGGCTTGACAGCCATCTGTCAGGAATGCTTTGATGGTGTTTCCTGCTTGGCAGGGGGTTGGACTGGATGGCCCTTGTGGTCTCTTCCAACTCTATGATTCTATCTATGATTCTATGGTTCTGTGTAGAACAATGTTGTGTATTAAGTAGACCTGCCACCAGGGCAGAACTTAGAGGGTGGTACTTGATGTCTTAGAGTCCCACTCAGCAGAATGAGCAGCCAGCGTGGTCGTGCGAAGTCCAGACACTGGCGTTGCTGCAGCTTACCTAACACAACAACAGCTCTTGTCGGATGGAGTGAGAGAAACTGTGAGGGAGGCATCTGTTCAACTGGCCATGACACGAGGTGTGCATGCAAATAATTGAGCTGGATATTTGTACAGTTATTCACACGCAATGCTCAATGAGTGTATGCACTGTGTGCATCTGTGTGTACAATAATTGAGGTGTAAAAAGGTAAAGGTAAAGGGACTCCTGACAGTTAAGCCCAGTCGTACAGGCCAAGGGAGCCGGTGTTCACAATTCTGGGGATCCCTCGGCGCCCCCGGCGTGCCGCCTCTCACCCGCCTCCCTCCCTGTCCGCCCCTCGGGAGCGGGGGTGGGCGAGCGGGGGATGAGGGGCATGGCGCTGGAGCAGCGCGGGGCTTTGTGCGTCCTTCCCAGCGCTCCAGCGGGACGGGCGGCGCACGAGTGCCCACCCGCCCGCACATGGGGGCAGGGGCGGGTTGGAGAGGGGATACCCGGTATGCCGAGATGGCCCTGCCGGCGTTTGTCCACAAACAGTTTTTCCGGGTCATGTGGCCATCATGACTAAGCCACTTCTGGCACAATGGAACACCGACACTAGAGCCGCGCATGGAAATGCCATTTACCTTCCCGCCAGAGCGGTACCTATTAATCTATTTGCACTTTTGGGTGTTCTTTCCAACTGCTAGGTTGCAGGAGCTGGGAGCGAGCAACAAGAGCTCACCCCGTCGCAGGGATTCAAACCACCGACCTTTTGATCAGCAAGACCTAGGCTCTGTGGTTTAGACCACAGTGTACTTGCATATAAACAGCTTTTCCCTGCATTCAGTGTAATGTTGGAGCCAACTCCCGTGGGGTACCTAACCACAAGTGATGTCTTCCACAAATGATGAAAGGACTTTGGCTGTGCGAAGATACTCTCTCTCGCCCAATGAGTTTTTGAAGTGGGTCAAAGTCACATCCCGGAATGAGGACATGGACAGTAAAATATCACAATGCGGCTCATCTATAATTCCCTGTCACTGCTATTTGCCTTGTGCAGAAAGGGTGCCTGGTAGATTTTGTGCTCTTCCTGCGGCGCCATTTACTTGATCTCATAAATACTGAGCAACTGAATCAATCTTTGCTATCTAAAATTTATGGAGGAGCGGGGAATGAAGTGGGCTTGTGTTTGTTTGCTAATTTACTTCACCTTTCAGTTTTACTTCACATTTGATTTCCAGCTTACCACAACATGTTAAAACCCTAACCATCAGCGGCAATAAAATAAAATAAATAAACAACAAATATAGAAACATCTCTAGTAGCAGATTGAAAGTGAATGCACACACATTAAAAGCTATCACAAGCCTGGGGAAACAGGGCGTTTATTTTTTTAACCTGGAATCTAAAAACTATCTCATATAAAGAGGAAGTTTCATAACTACGGTGCTACTGCTGAGAAGGATACCCTGCCAGAGGAACCGAGGATGCAATAAAGCTCTTAAGCTCTTATTAGTTGTGCAGCTATGAGAAAGCAGGTGGTATTTCAGATAACTTTGGTCTTAGGATGTTTATGGTGCCATATTTCAAAACCAGTACTTTGAATTCTGTCCAGGAACAAACTGCCCTCCCAAAATGTTTTCTTTGGTGGGTGCACATTATGGAACATGTTGTTGATACATTACTAGTGCATTCGTGGTGGATTGATACTGGACTTTGTACATGGCATTCCACACTCTTTGGTTTCTCTGCCATGCTTTCCCAGTGTTATGGCATTATTGCCACCTGGAGGGATGCTTTTGCACAATAGTACAATAAAAGTGGAGGCAAAAAAACAAACAAAACGAAAACGAAAACCTGGGCCGTTTACAGCATATATAAAGCTATTGGATTTCAGCAGGAAGCTGTGCGGTGATTACAAATGAAGTAGTATGCGCTACCTGAAACTTCTGCAAATATATATATATATATTGAAAGCAGAGCAGCATATAACCACGCTAACAGCACCATGAGCACCAATAGCCGTAAATGCAAAATGAAAAAAGGATGTCTGGAATGACCCTAGCAGAGAGCAAAGATCTTAAATACCAACGTGATATGCAGATTTGGAAAAATTAGTGGCACTACATGCGTGCACATCAGATAAAAGTGATGCTTTGCCCCTCAAAGACACATCATATGTGATTTGTGCTAGAAGGTCTAGCATTATTATTATTATTATTAAATAATAATATTTTAAATAATAATAGTTAAATACAATATTTTGATACTTATGTGCTGAGGGACCATAGGCACCTGTCATCTTTGGATGGGGGGGGTCCTTGATTTTGGGGATACAATTGAGCGTCTAATAAGTGCAAGTCTCTCTCTAAACAATTATTTTATATAATTCAACAGAGTTAAGCAGGTGGGTATTCCCCCCCTCCTGTCAGCACAATACAATAACAAATGGCAACTACATTTCTGTTTAAATGTATAGTTGAAAGTGTGTTGGCTCTTCGGAGCGAACTGGAATATAAAATCTCAACATCGGCATTTACAGTTAAAACTCCAGGGTTCTTTTTAGCAATGTCTTTGAAGCAACAGAAAGGTTTATTTTGCAGAATGAACACCCAGACAAATAGCACTGGTCAATGTTTATCTAACTTTCGTTCCTTGGTATTTTTCTAAAACAGATGTCCTACCAATTTGGCCAGGTTTTTTTCAGCACTAAGTATTTTAAGGAGATTTGTGTGTGTTTGTGTGTGTATGTTTGTGTGTGTTGTAGGAAAGTTATAAAAGATGATGGGAAACATCTCAAATGTTTTTATAGTCCAACCCAAATGGTTGGTTTCCTCCTTGTTTTCTTTTTTTCTACGAACACTCCTTTTATTGATGCCAACATTCAGAACATTTCTCCTAGTTCCAATGTACTTGTCCCCAGCGGGGGAACACAGCACATCTATCTCTACTAAAACTATAAGAGGTTCTGCAAAAATGAAGCTTTAATTGATGTCTGGCCCGTCAAGGACTTGTTTGTGTGTGTGTGAAATGTTGGCAAGATTTCTCAGGCCACTTGTTTGGCTGTTCAGAACAACTTATACCTTTGTATGAGCTGCTTGTTTTTTAGACTCCTCTTCCATTCTTTCTGTTCCTCTTACTATGTCATGGTGTCCATGATATTTTCTATTTGGATCGCCAGATCTGCCTTAAAATTAGCTTTATGCAAATCGTTCCCTTTGTTTGCTATGGTTAATATAAAATAAAAAAAAGAAATCTCCAACTAACGCGCTTGTAAGCACTCAACACCAATTTCAATTATTAGTCTAAGCAGCATATGCAACTCTCTTAAAAATATAGCACAGGCACATAGCTTGGGGGTACTCCTGGATCCTCTGCTCAAGTGGCTTTGTTGACATGGAGTGACTTCCATCGGCTTTGGCTGGTGGCGCAGCTGCAACCCTATCTGGACAGGGATAGCCTAACTTCTGTTGTCAATGTTCTGGTAACCTCTGGGTTGGATTACTGTACAAAGCGTTATACACAGGGCTGCCTTCTGAAGATGGTTCAGATGCTTCAACTGGTGCAGATTTTGCCAGCCAGGTTGCTCAGTAAACATTTTGAGCATATCACGCCGATTCTGGCCTAACTGCGCTGGCTGCCACTTAGCTTCTGGGCCCAATTCAAAGTGCTGTTTTTGACCTTTAACTGCTCAGGGCCGCAATGCCACAAGGACCACATCTTCCCATATAATCCTTCCCAGACTCTGCATCTGAGGCGCTTTTTTCATGTGCCTTCTCCACATCAGGTCCGGAGCATGGCAACACAAGAATGGGCCTTTTCTGTAGTGGCTCCCCGTTTGTAGAATGCTCTCTGCAGGGAGGTTTGCCTGGTGCCTGCATTATATATACAGTGGTACCTCTGTTTAAGTACTTAATTCGTTCCGGAGGTCCGTTCTTAACCTGAAACTGTTCTTAACCTGAAGCACCACTTTAGCTAATGGGGCCTCCCGCTGCTGCTGCGCCGCCAGAGCACGATTTCTGTTCTTATCCTGAAGCAAAGTTCTTAACCTGAAGCGTTATTTCTGGGTTAGCGAGTATGTAACCTGAAGCGTATGTTACCTGAAGCGTATGTAACCTGCGGTACCACTGTATTTTAGGCACCAGGCAAAAACATTCCTCGTCAACCAGACCTTTGGCTGATAAATATCCTGCAGGAAAAGACCTTTTTCTTGCGATTTTATATGTATATGTATTTTATATGTAAATGCCTAATAAAGGTTTGATAAGTGAATATCCTGCAGCCTTTTCAGTGTATCTGTGGGAAGGGGTGTGTGTGTGTTATTGTTTTGTTGTTTTGGTTTAACCATTTACTTGTGTTTTTTCTTGTATTTTATTCTATGAACTGCCATGAGATCTTTTGATGAAAGGCAGTATATCAATTCAATTCAATTCATTAAATAAATAAATAAATCGGGAGGGTGACACATTGGCTGTCCCTGACATAGCAGATAGTGATTTTCAAGATGGGGGACCATGTTATACCAGACTTGCTTAGCTTGGCACCCCTCCAGATGTTTGGGGCCACAACTGCCAACAGCCCCAATCAGCATAGCCAGTAGTCCGGGATGCTGGGAGTTGTAATCCAAGCAACATTTCGAGGGCACTACATTAGGGACAGTTTTACTACATAACATTGAATAATGCATTAAGCAACTCCCAGCCCTCTTGATACAAGATGTAATATACATATTCAAAGATTCCTCTCATAAAATCTAATTTGCAATGCAGCAAAGTGCCACACAATCCGGCTGCCAGAATGAAAAGGTCAAGGGAGGTTCAGGGAAAAATGGGATCCTTGAATCTTGTAACCAGCTGCCATGGGGGGGGGGGGAGGAGAGACGATAAAGCAAGATCTCATCTAATAACCTAAAATCAGAGGGAATATACAAGAGGATACCCTTGTGTTCCTTTGATGATGCAGGGCGCAGGATATTTAGAGATTTAAACCTACCACCTGACCTGAGAGAAACGAACTGGTGACCTGTGAACTCTTTAAAAATGCATTTCTATTCATTTCTATTTATAATCAATGGCTGTGGTTTCTTGACAATATTCAAATTCAATATTCAAATAGAACACATTGTATCCCAGAGGCTGCTTGACTATGTGGCATGTTTTCTCCCTGCGGTCTGCTTCCACGCTACTCCGGTAAAGAAAGAATTGGACACAAATCTAGGAGGAGCAACTTGGTGATACCTTAAGGTAATTCTCAGTCCTTTATCTAAAGTAGTAGTTGGAGTTGGAGTTACTGTTAATTAGATTTATAGACTGCCCTTCATCATAAGATCTCAGTATGGTTCACAAGATAAAAAATACTTCCTGCAAAGTTGTCTATCAATGGGGATATTCAGGTGAGCAGTGACATCCATGCTGCCCATGCATTCAGAGAAAGTGCAGGGAGTATTGCTCTCACTTTGATTTGGTTTTGTGGCATTGCCACATAGCAAGATCTGGCTACATAGCACTGTGCCATAATCGTACTACCTATGTGACCTCTGGTTTTTGGATTGTCATAGTGTCAGGCTTCGGGGAATCAGCTTCTTCCCCCACGGCAGTAAATAAGAAGAGTTCAAACGAGAGCAATGTATTACCAGTTAAATTCTTTAATAATCACAGAGAGAGGCAAACGAACCCATCTGCCTAGAATGGCAGTGCTCCCAATTAAGGCTCACATACCCTCCGCCCCTAGTAATCTACGTCACTCCTATGTTTTGTAATGTGATCTTGTACCCTCTGCACTTTCTGTTCTGAGACTTTCTGAGTTCTTCTCGACCTTGGGTAGGGCGCTGGAGGAATGCTGTCCAAAGACTGTGAATCTGTTAACCCCCTCTCTCCCAGTGTTTCTTCTCCTAGCTGTTCCTCATCCAGTATTTCCCAGCTTCTGCATTCTTAACTATGCCCCTCTGCAAACCACTGTTCCAAATCTACACTGTCCTCCTGCTCCTGGGAAGATTCAGGATCAGGGGTATAGAGGAAATGCGGAAGACCATTGTCATTTCGAGGAGTTAGGTGACATGTCTCTTTCCCTTTTTCACCCCAGGTTTAAGGTCTGCTGATTTATGATAGTATAATTTGTTTTTCACACACCTGTGTCAGGAATTTCCTGGGTCTCCTGTGTTCTAAGTCTGATTGGCTAGTGGGGAGGATACCCATTTGCAGTGAGTGGGAGACTCTCAGCTGCTCCGCATTAGTTGCACCCGGTGTCCTGGGTTGACCATGAGTAATGCCTGTTAACCAGCTGCACTCAATTACATCAAAGTTGGCTATAAAAGCTGTTGGCTGAAGGAGCTCAGTGAACTTCTTCACAGATTGAGGTACCTGATGCTGTGAGACTGTTGGCCGGGGTCTCTCTTGCTGTTCTACCTGGGGCTCCGGGCAGCTGAAGGGGAGACTTTGTGTAACTCCTGTCTGGTATGTTATAATTTGTGTTTTGTATGCCTGCTGTTATTTGATGACCTTATGCAAATAAAGCATTGCTTTTCGTTCACCCACTGACGTGCTTATTGGCTCCAGATCCAGAAAGAACCATGCCCTTGGAAGAACAAGGGGGAGGGGTGGCTCCCACCCTTCTTCCTCAGTGCAGCCCCCCTCAACACGGTCCCTGACACATAGTCAACAAGAATAACCCTCTTTCTCAACATAAAAAACCCTGCCGAGAGGAGTAGTGATTGGGAGCAAGCTGGAGTGGGAAAATGCTATCAAAGCAGGTGCCAACTGGAACCTTCAGTGTGGGGAAATTTGAGGTTGCAGGGAACATTTTAGACTTACTCAACCCCATTTTTCCCAACAAAAAATGTTCTGTTTTAAAAATTTGATGAAACCCAAAAGAGAAGAGAATTTGTCTTTTGTTTTGAATTCCAATGACAGATGTTTCCGGTGATATTACCGATAGGAATCAAGAAGTATAGAATTGTAGAGCTGGAATGGACTCTTAAGTGTGACTCCCTGCGATGCAGGAATCACAACTAAGGAATCCTTGACAGATAGCAATCCAACCTCCAGTGAAGGAGAGTCCATCACCTTCTGAGATAGTCCAGTTGACTGTTGAACTGCTCTTACCACCACTAAGTTCTTCCTAATATTTACTTGGAATCTTCTTTATTAACCCATAACTTTTTGACAGAGCATTTATCTTACAGGACTAGCTGAAATTACAGCACTTTCTCGGGCTGCTGGAGTTACATTTTAGAACTCTTGCTGGATTCAAGTGAAAGAGCATGTGTGATTTTACTTGCCTGCTTGGAAGGAGAAAATAAACCCAACAGGATCTACATTAAATGTAGGACATGAACCTATACTAATTTTGTTCAATTTGATCACTGATTATTTATACTTCCTGCTTACCAAACATTTGATGAGTGGTGACAAGTTAGCATATGCTTAAGTTCTTCAACTGCTCATTTGAACCTCATTTAATGCACACAAAGCAAAAAAGAGCTGCAGTGAGTGTCAAATGGTTTGGCGTTCATTAACAATATATATGGACAAGTACAAAGGATGATTTTATTTCCCTTTCAAAATAATCCTTGAAATGTAGGTAAATCTTCCACAAGAGGGCATCGTGTTTCAGAAGGAGCCTCATCATTTTGACTCAGCAAGTGGAAAAGGCTATAATTTAGTGAACACCAGAACCTTATTATTATTTGCTTCCTATGCGTTAAAATACTATAGAGGAAAATACTCACGCTTTTGCCATGCGATCATATATATGTCAGGCATATATAGGTTTGCTGGGAAGGACCAGCATCCGATAGCTCAAACATGTCTAGCCCCAAACATATCTGCCTCAAAAATTATTCTCTGCAAATTTAAATAGCGAATATTTTCTGCCAATGCTTTCAGAGTATGCACCTACATCCCATGGATGTTTGCTATTCTGGATTCGCATTTGCCGTTTGAAGGGCCCACCACTTTTAATGGTATATTTCAGCTGTCAGCCAATAGCTGGCAGTAACCCGACAGAATCTTACAGATTGCAGTCAACAGTTGAAAGTATCAGCTTAGCCAGTGTGCAACAGCAGCCAGCTTTTGACGGTATCGGGCATCTAGCAGGGGATTTTTGACAAGATGTGACAGCTGACATCCAGTTGCAATCAGGATTTGACAGTATCTGAGGACAGATGACTCGCCATGGGATTTAGTAAATGTTATGTCAACTTCGTTCATTTAACTTAAATAGGGGAGTGTTGATGTCAGCATCCGATTCGGGAAATGAAACAGGGAATTTCAAGGTCAGATTGTGGCATTAACATCCACATTGGGAACATGATCTTATTCCATCATTGCAGGTGTGAGTATCAACACTTCTGGTGGACACTATGGTGAGTAGGGAGCTGAGTAGGAATTATTTGGTTTGCCAATGGGGACACTATTTTCTGCCTACTCCATACAGCTCTTCTTTTGGGGGGTTGTAGCCTTAGTTTTTATTGTCACAGAAGTTTGGGTGGGCATTTGTGCTGAGAGGGAAGCAACATCCGTTTTCTGTTAGTAACAATGACCTCTCCACACATCAAATGGGGGACGATGTTTGCATGGTCGCGCACAGCCCCTTGGATCCCAGAGCGGCTCCTGTTAGTTCGGAGCTGGCTTCGCCTTCCCCAGGCTGGATACCTGTGGTCTCCGCCTACCTCAGCCAGCGCCCAATCCCGCCTGGGGGAGGCGTTGCCAGGGGATTGGCCAGGTAAGGGGAGGGACTACCCAGCCCACACAATAGGTGTAGCTTACCTGGGAAACGGCAGTCAGGCTCCAGAGCTTCTCCCACCCTCCACTCCCTCAATTAACTCTTAATTTTGCAGGTTAACCATGCAGGTGCTGCTATGTCAAGGCCGCTGTTGAAGGGCCGGAAAGGAATTTCCCTGCATTGGCAGGTTTTGCCTTTCCCGTAGCAAAATGTCACAACTTTGGCGGTTTCAGGCCTTGGGTGGAATCCTTTAGTCATCTTCCTAAATGGGGGGTGGGCGGTGACTCCATGCCACCATTGCAGCGGCGATACCAGGGTTCCCCATTAAAGGGGCATTGGCCATACGCTGAGAGGCTGTCATTGCTCTCCCCCACAAGTGGCGGCGAACAGGGGGCGGGCTCTCTGCTTGAACATATGTTCTCCAGAGCCAGCCCAATCCCCAAATATTCTGGATAACCCTGAAGTTTCCCAGATCCCGGCTGGGGGCTGGGAAGGATAAACGCCCAATGCCTGAGCCAAGGTCTCCCTACATCTGAATCTTAATAAAGTTGTGGCCAATTTTAATCCCATAGCACGTTGTCTTGTGTCATTATTCTGCTCAGGGGTCGCCTTGGGTTTGGGGGACTCCGCCTGTCCACACAAAGGCAACTTGCGGGTGGTGGGCCTTCTGCCAACCCATCATTCGTTGCTGAACAACCTGACGGCCAAGCATTGGTGTAGTACTCCTGGGAACCTGTAGGTGTTGCCTGCCTATCACTGTCCAATAGGGCCTTCCTCATCATAACCTAGCCTTCAACCTAAGGTTCCAGGGCAGGTTACAGCATTAAAGTACAATATTAAAAACAATTTAGAACAACTTATGTTTTGTAGGCTTTTTGGGGGGGGGGAAGAAGAGAGGGATATAAATTGAAATGATGATGATGATGATGATGATGATGATGATACTCTACTGAAGATCTCTCCTGCATTTTTTTTTTGGCCATTCTGCACCAATCAGACAATAAGTTGCATACGAAATTATCAAAATAGAGCAAAAATTCAGTGAAAGCCTTGTGGATTTTTGTTGTGTTTAACTTTTATGCTGCCCAAGGAATAGTTAGTGGCATTTCCTTCAGTCTACAGTTCTTCTTATCAGTGGTCTGTACTCACCAGTCTTCCCAGCTGCCCGTGCTTCAATTATTTGTGTTATTTATTAAATTTATATACCACCCTCCGCAACATAATTACAAACAAAATAATACCAAGCCACAGTTTAAAAAGGCCATAGAGGCAAAGGCCAGGGGAAGGAGGAATGTGACCAAATATATGTAATGAAGGTGCCAGGCTAGCCTCCCTGGGGAGAGCATCTAGCCAACTGGGAGCCACTAAATCGGGGTCCCCAAACTAAGGCCCATGGGCCGGATACAGCCTGAGGGACTCAGTTATCCGGCCTGTGGCAGCCCCCACTGCCCGCTCCTACTGGCGCAGTGCGGCTGCCCACTTCCGGGTCTGCAGAGCACCAGAAATAGCTTGTGCGCATGTGCAAGTGTCATTTTCAGCACACTTCCGGGTATGATGAGTCCTGTGCGCATGCGCACAAGTTATTTCCAGTGCTCTGCCGACTTGGAAGTGCGCCGGAAATAGCGTGTGCGCACACGTATGGGTGCGCGCTCCCCCGCCCTCCAGCACACACCGTGATCGGCTCTGGAGGAACCGGCCTGAGGCCTGGTAAGTTTGCTGACCCCTGCACTACATGAAAGGCCCGCTCTCATGTTGCCACCCTCTGTACCTTTCATGGAGGAGGCACACATAGAAGGGGATCAGATGGTGGTTGCAGGGTCTGGGGTGGTTCGTATGGGAAGAGGCGGTCCTTGAGGTATTGCCATCGTTAGTCATTTATGGCTGAATAGGTCAAAACCAGTACCTTGAATTGGGCCCGGAAACTAATTGGCATCCAGTGCAGTTGGGCTCTGGGTAAGACATTATGAGGGAACTCCTCTCCTGTTGGTTGTTCAGATCAGGATACTCTGCAGTCAGCAGAATGCTGGAGAAACGTTTAATAAAAATGAAAATGCATCGCCCTCAACCACCTTGCAATGATGGACTGGTAGTTGCCCTGGTCATGTTCTGCAGATGCCTGGTTATCATCTTCCAAAGCACCTGCTCTATTTTGAACTTAAAAATAGAAAGCGTAATGCTGGTGGTCAACAAAAGAGGTTCAAAGACTCTCTCAAGGCAAATCTTAAAAAAAATGTAGTATAAACACCGACAACTGGGAAACACTGGCCTGCAAGCGCTCCAATTGGAGAACAGCCTTCACCAAAGGTGTCATGGGCTTTCAAGATGCTCAAACTCAGGATGAAAGGGAGAAATGTGCTAAGAACAAGGCATGTTGGGCAAACCATCACCATGATCAACTCCCGTCCTGGAAACCTATGTCCCACTGTGGAAGGATGTGTGGATCCAGAATTGGCCTCCACAGTCACTTACAGACTCACTTTTAAAACCGTGTTTATGACAGACAATCTTACTTGGCTACAAGTGATCACCAAAGAAGAAGAAGATAAGATGAGCTCAAAACCCCACACCCACCAAAATTCAAAATAAATGTTAAAGTAACAGAATAATGAGGCAGAAAAATGGGAGCCAGTTTCTCAGGATAAAAGCCCTTTGGAGAAACTGGAGGATGGATTTTGGCACAGCTCTTGTTTATACTTAACACCATGCTTTGTTCCATCACATCACCGACATCCTAGCTTGTCTAAAGGTGTTAATAATCATTTAAGTCAAAAGGTTAAGTAGGACATGTCTAAACAATGATAAGTAACTACAGAGGCATAATGATCTGGGGCACGTTGCCTGGAAATGGATATGTTCTCCCAATGCAAGTGTGTCTTGGTGAAATCTGAAGTGAGCTGGAGTCTCCTTCTCAATTAAAACTTTGGCAGATTTCAAGAACTGCCCAAATTGTTTGGGGTTTTGGATAATGCTACATGGTCTTCCCAAACCAGCTGCCCTCTTAATAGGAAGGTTTCAAAGCTAAAGGGTCTGTGAGTCCAGCACAATTTGTTGTGTGGGTGAGTAGGAGGAGTGATGGCATTTTGGTGACTTCCAGCATCTTTCATGTGATTGTTGTAACTGCAGAAGGTGTGGCTGTTTACATTTCATTCATCCCCCTCCCCTAGTGGAGTTTGGGTTGTTTCACATACACCTGGGTTTACCTGGATGGCTCCACTTCTCCATTCATTATTCTCCTCACAATGTCTGTGTCTGGATTTCACTTTATTATCATGAGTAGTGCAAGTGATTCTGTTGAACTCTTATTGGGTGGGTGCTGTCTTTCCCCTGATGGAGTACTTCAACTTCCAGTTAGTGAGGCTTTGTTCAATCAATACACAGCGTGGAGGTGACACATTCCATTTCAAATGGTGCAGAGAATTCTTTCCTTTCTTTCTTTCTTTCTTTCTTTTTTTTAAAAAAAAGAAATATATTTTGCTATAATTGTCAATGTCGGAGGATTTTTTTAAACAAAAATAAAATAAAAAGCTGTACTGGTTTTTAGACTAATCAATTCCTCTTTCATAAGGGATAGCGGGAAGCCTGACTTTATTCCACATCTTACCGTGGAATAAAAAATGTTATAGCAGACTGTTTTGTCTATTTGTCCATTGCAGTGCTTACAATGTTTTACAGTGTTGCAAGGGCAGAAGACTTGATTCTTTTCCTTGCTGGATTCTAAAGTGCTCTATGAGTCAACTGAATGACTTTGGTGGATTTGCTTTCCCCTTGCTACAAGAGTTATAAGAGAAATAAAGTGTGGACTCCTTCCTCTTGATTCAGATCCTATATGTTTGTGAAATCAGAAGCAGGGGGAAGGGATGTGAAATTTCACGAGGTTGGAGCATTGCATTTTGAGTATTATTGTTTGGATCTAAGGAATTAAATTTCCTTTTATTTATTTACTTCAAATAATGCCACCATATAACAGCAGAGGAAGGATCCAGAGATCTGTGTGTGGTGTCTTTTGTACTACAAATAATTCCTCCTGTTGGTGTATGTGGGAATGTTCAGGGAGGCAGGAGAGGATATATTGTTTATTAATATCCTTCCTAACTTGTGCTGGCAAGTTCCTTTATGTAGCGAGTTACATTCCTTTTTATATGCACAGCAGATAGCTGGTTGCAGGCTCGTATGAGCCTCTCACTATTATGCAATTCAATCTGTCCTAGCTAGAAGCTGGTGAAATGAAGAAAGGAGTCAAAAAGAGGGAGGTGTGCTGCGTGACTCATCCTTTTGTTACCTGGACAGGTTAGGTCACGGCCACCTTCTATGACATGCAAAAGGAAGGGTGCTTCAGCCAGGAGGTACAGGAAGTTTCGACTGCTGGACCAAACATTCCCTCACAAGTCTTCTCTAGCATTACAAAGAATGTTGTACTTGACTCTCACAGTATATACTCTGCAGCCTTCCTAGGGGCTCACCTTTCCTGAATACCCAGTTACAACCTCTACTGGGCTTTCCTGTAAGCACAAGAAGGTGGAGAGGCTGCCTAATGTACATCTGACAACTGTACATTTTTTTCCAAGTGAATGTAAGGTTTGGTTGCTTTTAACTGAGGTATTTTACCTTTTAAAGGAATCAGCACAGAAATATACTTTTAATGGTAAAGGGAAGCAATTCCCTTAAGACCAATGAGCAATATCTGGGCTTAAAGCTCAAGGGAAGATGACATGAAGTCATTCCACCTATGGAGCTTTTTCAGATCAGAAAATACAGGCACCTGGGGAGGCTGTAGTGTGCTGGATAAATGTTCAATGGAAGAAACACAAACACAAACACACACACACTACTCATGGCCACTTATAAAGTAAGCTCATCCCTACACTTGCAAAAATTGTGGAGAAATTAAACAAAGAATTGAAAGTACACTGAGAATAAGAGGAAAATGGAAACCTGATCCAATTTACTTGTGTTTCTTTCCCCATCTGTTGAAGCCCATTGATTTAGAGAAACTGGAATTCTGACCCCAAACTATAATATGCAGTGATGAAAATAGTCTTGTCAAGAGAAATCCAAGAAAAAAACCCAACCCTCTAAATGCCTAGATTTCAAACGAGTCCTCTGCTGTTATGCTAAGAAAGAATTGCAACAGGGAAAGTAAAGAACTGATATGAATGGAAATATTAGCAGGCTATTAAAATTAATGGGGACTTTCTTAGAAAAAATATTTAATTTTCTTCCTCGCTATAAATTATTGCAAACTCTCCTGGTGAGATACTCTTAGTAGATTATTTGTAAAGAATAGCTTTAATTAATTCTTATTACATCCCTGTAGGTACAGGTTTTACTGAGTTATTAGAGAAACTGTTAAAGTTTACATTCATGTAGATTTATTTGCCCTTGAACATGTTTAATTAAGTTTGAAGAATGACAGGTTTTTTCAATTCCTTGTGGATGTATTGAGAGAGAAAGAAGATAATCAGCAGTGGAGACTTGTTTTTAAAAAAATTAATAATAATTGTACATTTAATAAAGAATTATTCTGATTGTGTCTGTCTTCATTTTCTATAAAAGTCTCCTTTTATTGTCAATATTTTCCTGCATTTGAATTTTGAACAGATAAGTTACTTGCTTGGAATATATTCCTTGATCTCAGGTGAATGGGAATTGTTCAAAATGTATTTTTAAAAGGTTTAGCTTCCCCATTTCAGATTTCTATAAAGTATATAATGGGACACCACAACAGACTCAACCTTAAGGTGGAAACCATCCCCTCAAAAAGCATACTAGAGAGCTGGAAAAGGTTCCGAAAAAGGCAAGCGGAATTATTGAGGGGTTGGAGTAACTGTCCTTTGAGGAAAAGTTTCAACAGTTGGGACTTCTTAATTTAAAGAAAGAGGTTTATAAAATTATAGATAGAAAATGATAGAAGTTTATAAAAAATTTCATGACAAAGAGGAAGTGGATAGAGAAAAGTTTTTCTCTCACACAGAGAACACTAGAAGTCATGGACTTCCAATGAAGCTGAATGTTGGAAGGCTGGAGGAGACTCCTGAGAGTCCCATGGACTGCAAAAAGATCAGACTTATCCATCCTTAAAGAAATCAGCCTGAGTGCTCACTGGAAGGGCAGATCCTGAAGTTGAGGCTCCAGTACTTTGGCCACCTCATGAGAAGAGAAGACTCCCTGGAAAAGACCCTGATGTTGGGAAAGATGGAGGGCACAAGGAGAAGGGGACGACAGAGGATGAGATGGTTGGACAGTGTTCTTGAAGCGACTAGCATGAGTTTGGCCAAACTGCGGGAGGCAGTGAAAGATAGGCATGCCTGGCGTGCTCTGGTCCATGGGGTCACGAAGAGTCGGACATGACTGAATGACTGAACAACAACAACAACAACTTTTTATTTATACTCCGCCCATCTGGCTGGGTTTCTCCAGGCACTGTGGGTGGCTCCAGACAGAACTGTGGGTGGCTCCAGACAGAATTAAAAGCACAATAAAACACCAAACATTAAAAACAAAACTTTCCTAAACAGGGCTGCCTTCAGGTGTCTTGTAAAAGTCAGATAGTTGTTTATTTTCTTGACATCTGATGGGAGGGCGTTCCACAGGGCAGGCACCACTACCAAGAAGGCCCTCTGCCGGGTTCCCTGTAGCCTCACTTCTTGCAGTGAGGGAACTGACAGAAGGCCTTCAGTGCTCGATCTCAGTTTCCAGCCTGGATGATGGGGAAGGAGGCACTCCTTCAGGTATAGTGGGCCAAGGCCGTTTAGGGCTTTAAAGGTCAGCACCAACACTTTGAATTGTGCTTGGAAACGTACTGGGAGCCAATGTAGGTCTTTCAGGACCGGTGTTATATGGTCTTGGTGGCCACTCCCAGTCGCCAGTCTAGCTGCCGCATTCTGGATTAATGGTAGTTTCCAGGTCACCTTCAAAGGTAGCCTCATGTAGAGCATGGTATCTCTTCACACTGTGCACGGTTTTGAGAAGCTTTTAATGTCACATGGGGAATATTTTGTTTTGTCCCTTTATATTTTGTTGGAAACTGGCAGAGTGGATGGAGCAACCCAGTCAAATGGGTGGGGTGAAAGAAATAGATTGTTCTTGTTACACTTCTGAATTCACTCCAACAAGTGACAGTGGTGGCCACCAGCCTGGATGGTTTTAAAAGAGGATTAGACATGGAGGATACGTCTATAGATGGCTGCTAACTATAGAGACTATGCTCTGCCTACATAGCTGGAGGCAGCATGTTTCTGAATAGCAGTCGCTTGAAACAACCAGAGGGGAGAGTGCTGTTGTGCTTGTGTGCTACTTGCAGGTTTCCCACAGGCATCGGGGTGGCCACTGTGAGAACAGAATGCCAGACTAGATGGGCCATTGGCCTGAACCAGCAGGTTCTTCCTACACCCTTGTTCAAATTAATTGAAACAAACAATGTAGTTTATTGTACAAAACTCACATATACATGTACAAAACTCGCATATACGTACATTAGTAACGGATATGACTTCCACTATTTTTAAGCAGCATTTGAACAGGATTTGGCATGGAGTCTACTAGTTTCGAACAGTCACTGTTGATTTTCGGATCCCTGTACCACACTTGAATCAGTGCCTGAATGAGCTTCTCCCTAGTCGTACAGGCTACAGCACAGACACTGGCAGAGGAAGAGGAGTGCAGGGGGAGTGCACCGCCCCTGACAGCGCAATCCTGGTGGGGTACCATCACGGCTACCCCATGCCCGCGCTGGGTGCCATGACCCTGTAGGCTGCATGCCCCACCCCCAGGACGCATGCCCCACCCCTGGGGGAGGCACATCACACCCCCAGGGTGCGCTCCAGCCCCACCCCCGCCTGCTCTCCACCCCTGGTGCCGGAGCATGAAGCTCGGCCACCGAGCACAGAGGCAACTTTTGCATATAGCCCACAAATTCTCAATGGGGTTTACTTCCAGGGAATTCCCTGGCCAATCAAGTACCTGTATTTGCTGCTCTGTCATGAATTTCTTCACCACTTTCAATGTGTGATGGGGTCTAGGTCCTGCAGCAATATCCCAGTACCGTCAGGATACCTCTTTTCCAGCTCTTTGCAACCTCTTTGCAAACTTTGTGTAAAGAAATCAGGATATAAGCTTAATAAAGCAGGCACTGGGGATGCAACATTTGACCCCCCCCCCTTTTTTGCAATTGGGGAAGACTGCAAGTTGTTGGTTTCTCTGATAGTTTAAATATTTCAATGCAGTGCTTCCCCCCTCCCTAGAAAAATAGCTGCTGGTACTGACCATGAAGTTGTAACAGGAAGTACCGCACATTTTAACAACAAAAAGAGGTACTGGTACTGTGCAACCTGGGGTACCCCCTGTAAAAAGCATTGTTTCTGTGTATCATTTGTTCCAGCCACCACCCTATGAACGGCTTTTCTTCCAGGGCCCTCATTTGTAAGCTTGTTGTTGAGTAGGGAATACTTTAAAGCCACAACTGGCAACGTGTTCAACTCATTAGCTACAGTAAATGCAATAAGAGGGGCTACATGAGTTTTAGTTTCTTCAAATCCCCACAGCCTTAAATAAAAGGATATAGACGAAGCATAGAGGTAGCTGTTGGAGGCCTCACTGAGGAGAAAAATATCTTTTCATTAGAGCTTCTAAAACATAACATATAGCAGAGCCTATAATGTCCACTTCCTTAGGAGTTGCAGGAAGGAAGGAAAGGGAAGAGCAAGCCTGTAGAAAAATCTGAAGTTCTTGAGGAGAGGACGGTTTAATCTCATAAGGATTAACCACGGACGAAGTAGGGAAAAGTTACTTGTACAAAACAAGAGAGCTGGCAACTATTTTTTAAACTTATCGTCACTCATTGTTATAGCAAACTCGAGACCTACTGAGAGGAAAGAACCGGTAACGATCGCTAGACATGTAGCAGAAAACTCCCCCCCACACACATTTATAAAGAGATTGTGAAGAATGGCAAGTTTAAACCCAGAGTTTCCATTCCAGAGTTCTTCCTCTCCCCCTCCCCCCTTCATCTCCCCAACACCCTCAATTCTGCTCTGGGTTGTTGAGGACCCTCCAGAGCACCCATTCACAGAAGGGAAATGCATAGCTAGAGGTTTCCCAGATCCATTCAATGTCAAGCACTTTTTTTTCAATTCTGACAACCCTGCTCTTACATATTTTCTATGACATGATTTTTTCCAATAATGGTAGAATATATTTAGCTTGAGTTCCATGCAGGGCAAAAACTTGGTATTATTATTATTAGTAGTAGTAGTAGTAGTAGTAGTATTGGGACGTGGGTGGCGCTGTGGAGCCTAGGGCTTGCCAATCAGAAGGTCAGTGGTTCAAATCCCCGTGATGGGGTGAGCTCCCGTTGCTCAGTCCCTGCTCCTGCCAACCTAGCAGTTCGAAAGCATGTCAAAGTGCAAGTAGATAAATAGGTACCGCTCCGGCGGGAAGGTAAATGGCATTTCCGTGTGCTGCTCTGGTTCGCCAGAAGCGGCTTAGTCATGCTGGCCACATGACCCAGAAGTTGTATGCCGGCTCCCTCGGCCCATAAAGCGAGATGAGCACCGCAACCCCAGAGTGTCATCCACGACTGGATCTAATAGTTAGGGGTCACTTTACCTTTACCTTTACTATTATTAGTATTAGTATTAGTATCTCTAGATCCTTTGCTGTGGCCTCTAATCAGGTGCCCACTGAAATGCACAAAGCTAGGTGTGTTGGCGATTTTCAGACTTTACACATTTATTCAGGTACGGACATTTAATGATATAGTTCATGTTTCCTCGCTGAATTATGAGAATTGAATGCTGAAAAATGCTGGGAAATGGACAGGTTGCGGTCTGGGAGAATGAATTTTAATAAGCCTGATAATGCACAACAGCTTGCCTTTGTTCCTGCCAGGTTATATCAGATCTCACGCAGAGGATCATCAGGATATCAAGGCTTTCCCAGTTACTTAAAAGGAAATAATTAAATGGAATTTAAGCAAATACATGGGTCTTGCAGGGGGGGCAAATTCCTCCGGCTGTGAATGTTAAAAGAGCTGTGTGCTGCTGCGTACAGTTAACAGGTATCGCTTCATGTTCATTCACAGGCAAAGCTCATGATCTTAATATAACCAGTCAAAAGAAGGAGAAAGCTTCCTTTTAGCCACTGTGTTGAGAGTCTATAAGGAAAAGAATGCTTGTAGCAATAACAGGGATGGGAGAAGGTGTGGGGGGCACAGCACATTCTTAAAACTACAGAACTCACTCCCACATGAGGCAGTGGTGGTCACCAACTTGCATGGTTTTAAAAGAAGACGAGACAAATTAATAAGGATAAGGCTGTCAACAACTATATTCTCCCCTCCACTATCAGAGGCATCATGCTGGGAATCACAGGTCGGCAGGGTGCTGTTTTGTGCATGTCCAATTTGCAGGTTTCACACAGGCATCTGATTGGCCACTCTTAGAGCATGATAGTAGAGCTGCCATTGACCTGATCTATCAGGCTCGTCTTGTTTTCTTGTGGGAGGTGATATACACCTGCCTCAAGGTTTCATTGATGTTTATAGTCTGGGCCTGGTTAAGTGATGACGCCCCACAGGCAGCCTACAAACTGAACATGAAAGCACAAGTTATTCTATGAGCTTGGCGCAGGAACTTGATCTAGCCGAGAACAACACAACGGCTAACTTGTTCAATATTAAGGACCCTAAACCCCAAATGTCACCGCAGAAACCCAGGAAAAACCACCAAGGACACCAAGGACACTGACCCATAGTGAGTGTTGATAGTGTGGAAGAGCAGGGGGACCAGTTGCAGAACCAGGTACAACAGATTTGCACAGACCTTCTCAATATTAAAAACTTTAGCCCCACAGGCAGGAGGTAATTCTACATCTGTCAATGTGCACTGAGTAGAAGGGAAGGAGCTACACCATCTAGATCAGAGTTTCCCAAACTTGGGTCTCCAGATGTTTTGTGGGCTGCAGTTCCCATCATCCCTGACCACTGGTTCTGCTAGCTAGGGATGATGAGAGCTGTAAAATTAATAAAAATTATTTTGAGAGCTGTGGTCCAAAAAAACATCTGGAGACCCAAGTTTGGAAAAAGCCTGATCTAGATAGGCAAGGGTGTTAAAGATTGACATATTTATTATGGCATAAGCTGTCACATGCATCAATCAATCAGATGCATCAAGTGTTATCCTGAGTTGTAGGTAAAGGTAAAGGTAAAAGTTAAGGACCCCTGCGTGGTTAAATCCACTCAAAAGCAACTATGGGGTGTGGTGCTCATCTAGCTTTCAGGCCGAGGGAGCCAGCGCTTGTCTGCAGACAGCTTTCTGGGTCATGTGGCCAGCATGACTAAACTGCTTCTGGCACAACGGGACAGCATGATGCAAACCAGAGTGCACGGAAACACAGTTTACCTTCCTGCCGCAGTGGTATCTATTTATCTACTTGCACTAGCGTGCTTTTGAACTGCTAGGTTGGCAGCAGATGGGACAGAGCAACGGGAGCTCATCACGTCAAGGGGATTCAAACCGCTGACTTTCTGATTGGCAGGCTCAAGAGGCTCAGTGAATTAAACCACAGCTCCACTCTGTGCATCTGATGAAGTGGGGGGGGGGGATTTGCTACAATAGATTAACATGGATACCCTTCTGGACATCACCTAGGTAAAGTATTACAGATAAGCATGGACTGTTTATTAGAATAAAAAACAAGTGTTTAACCCCAGTGGTGATTCTATTTACTATGGCTCCATAGGTTACTTCTTCTTGTCTCTCTTTAAGGTGTTCCTTCCTGTAGTTGTGTGTTTTAAAGGCTTACTATGTAGCAAGCAGGATCTGGCCAGTGGTGCGCTTCCCCTTCTGCTGCTCCTTCTATTGCCTTGGGAGCCTCTTGTCATTCTGATCTCTTCCTACTCCATGGGCAGCCATTCCAGTCACCATGTCATTCTTCCACTGGAGGCCTCCACTTCCAGAATCAGCACATGCTGCAGTCCTCTGTTGTTGTTGTTGTTGTTGTTGTTGTTGTTGTTGTTGTTGTTGTTCAGTCGTTCAGTCGTGTCTGACTCTTTGTGACCCCATGGACCAGAGCATGCCAGGCATGCCTATCTTTCACTGCCTCCCGCAGTTTGGCCAAACTCATGCTAGTCACTTCGAGAACACTGTCCAACCATCTCATCCTCTGTGTCCCCTTCTCCTTGTGCCTCCATCTTTCCCAACATCAGGGTCTTTTCTAGGGAGTCTTCTCTTCTCATGAGGTGGCCAAAGTACTGGAGCCTCAACTTCAGGATCTGTCCTGAAGATGAGCCCCTCCTCTGTTGTACATACTGTAAATGCAAATAGTCGTGAACCTTTAAAATGGTAGAATGATGCAGAAATGAGACCCCGTGGACTTACGAAGGAGCTCATGCAAAACTGAAAAAAACCAGAAACAGGCTGGTCTATCCATTCTTAGTGACATTCATGACGTCTACGGTTGTGTTGGCAAAGTAGTGCTGGCTGTCACCTGACCTGATGGTCAACAGAAGAGGTTCAAAGACTCTCTCAAGGCAAATCTTTAAAAACAATGTTGTATAAACACTGACTACTGGGAAACACTGGCCTGCGAGTGCTCCAATTGGAGAACAGCCTTTACCAAAGATGTCATGGGTTTTGAAGACACTTGAACTCAGGACAAAAGGGAGAAACGTGCTAAGAGGAAGACACGCTTGGCAAACCCTCGCCGTGATCAGCTTCCACCCGGAAACCTATGTCCCCACTGTGGAAGGACATGTGGATCCAGAATTGGTCTCCACAGTCACTTACCGACTCATGGTTAAATCTGTGTTTATGAAAACCAATCTTACTCAGCTACGAGTGATAGGAGAAGAAGAAGAAGAAGAAGAAGAAGAAGAAGAAGAAGAAGAAGAAGAAGAAGAAGAAGAAGAAGAAGAAGAAGAAGCTGACTGCCACCTGACATTCAATTTTGATGTACATAATTTCTTAATTTGGCAGAATTCTGGATTATCACACCAGTGAAATATCTCTGACTGCTAGGGCAGGCATCTTTAATACGTGGTACATAAATGGGATGGTCCTGCACTTGCCAGTAGTGCTTATTCGAAGGGATGCTCGAGGAATCGCCAGAATCATTGTGTGGATCAGAACTTTTGCTTCTCTCTGAGTTTTGTGATAGCTTAAAAATTGTATCCAGGTAAATTTAAAATACATATTTTTAAAAAGAGAAAATACATTTAGAAATGTGTATTTTAAGATAAAAATACTATTTAAATGCTAATTTTTGGTTATATATATATATATATATATATATATATATATATATATATTCAGATTAATGTAAAAATTAGATAGGGCAGGCCTAAGAATAAACATATGCAAAAGTGATATGGACTGGAAATAGACCATCCTTCCATCCATTATCCATATATATTACAAAGATTATGACAGCTGTTTGTTGAGGATAATGTATGAAGCAGGTTGTTGAACAAGTTATGTGGCTAATGCACTTTGTGATTCTCTGACTATGGAAATAAAGGCTTTTAACTCAGAAGGAGAAGACGCATCAGAATTTTAATTTTGATTCAATTGTATCCTGCCTTTCCTCCAAGAGTAAATGTATGTTGGTTTTCTCACAGCTTCCCTGCTTTTCCTTCTCAGCATGAGTCCTCACAGAAGTGAGTGGCTCAAGATCATCCAGAACTTAAAAGCCGAATAAGGCTTTGAACTCTGTTTTCTACTCTGCCTTTGCTCTCGGTATCTCAGGTGAGATTTGTGCTGAAACCAGGATGGAGGCACAGAGAATTACTTTCCCTCTTGTGTCAGGCTTTGGGGACTCAGCTTCCTTCCCCGTTTTGGCTGTAGATAAGCAGGAAAAAGCAAAAAGAGCCCCATACCATTTAAAGAGTCTTTAATGATCACAACAAAAGAACAAAGGTATTCCCAGTTAAGGATTCCACCTACTTTCCCCCTTGTCACTTCCATCTTGCAACCTGATCTGGCAACCACCCTGCTTTTTGTTTAGCTACATTACCTGCTGTACAAGACCTTGGACTGATAGGCTGAATCAGAGGTGAATGCAGGTGTCGTGACGTAGCAATGTTGTACATGCGCTGTACATAGCGGTTTACCAGCGCTGCCGTATGGACAGTGCTGGGATCCTCTGCTCACAGCTGCAGCCACGAATGGAGGATCCTCTACATGTGGCTGTATCGGCGATGGAGGGATCCCACTGCCGTCCGTATGGCACTTGAGCGGCGCACTCAAGCTCATGTGGGGTGGCGATACGTACAGCGCATGCACGCGACGCCACACATTCACTGTACATAGTGGTTTGCTGCTGCTGCCAGGATCCTCTCACGGCTGTAGCCGCGAACGAAGGATCCTCCACGTGCTGCTGAAGCGGCGCGATGGCTGCTCGTGCCGCTGTGGCGGGGTGAGCCCCTGCGGGGTGCCTTCTTGTCACCCTCCCGACATGGCACCCAGGAAGAATTGCCCCCCACCCCCCGATGCGATGCCACTGGGCTGAATACTTTCCAGTGAGAGAGAGAGTCTGTTAGCTCTCTCTCTTCCTGTTCTTCTTCACTTTGCTGTTAACCCCCCAGTTCTTCCCAACTTTTGTCTTCAGAACTATGCCCCTTTGCAAACCACTGCTCCAAATCTATACTGTTCCACTGCTCCTGGGCAGCTTCAGGATCCTGGTTGGGAGCAGGGGGGGGGGCTCCCACCATTCCTCATCAGAGCAATACTCCTCAGCCTGGTCTCTGACACTTGCCAGTGAGTCAGCTCAGCTTTATCCGCATTGGAGTTTATTGTGGATGGTTGCTTGTTGTTGTTGTTTAGTCGTGTCCGACTGTCAGGAGTGCGTGAAGGAGCCAGGCCCTGGGACCAGCAGGGCTTTGCAGGACTGGGGCCCTCTTCAGCTTGTTCTGGAGAGGCAGGGCGCGGCCGCACAGGTGAGGCTGCTTGATAACTCACTGCACCTGGTGGCAAGAGCCGGCAGGGGATATAAGGCCAGCTTTTTCCCTCAGCTCTTTGCCACAGCAACACATTCCCTGCCTCGCTGTGTGCCGCCGTGCTTCTTGACCGTGACCTCATGCTTCTGATGCCTTGACCCTTGGACTGTGACTTTGTGTTTCTTGACCCTAGAGCTGCGACTTCATGCTTCTTGTTCTTCGACCCTCAGACTGTGACTTCGTACCGCTGGCTTCTCGACCCTTGGACCCCTGCTCTTCGGACTCTTGTTCCTGCCATCTTGCCCCTGGTCCTGATGTGCTTTGCTGGGACTTTGTTCACTAACAGCCCAGACCGTGACACTGACTCTTTGTGACCCCATGGACCAGAGCACGCCAGGCACTCCTGTCTCCCATAGTTTGGTCAGACTCATGTTGGTAGCTTCGATAACAATGTCCAACCATCTCGTCCTCTGCCGTCCCCTTCTACTTGTGCCCTCAATCTTTCCCAACATCAGGGTCTTTTCTAGGGAGTCACGTGTACAATTTTTTCCATGTATCCAAATGATGCTCTCCTTATCTGGATTTACCCATTCCCTACATTATTCAATAAGGGAAATTAATCCAAATTCAAATCGTACCCATCACAAGTGTGGACACACAATGTGACATCAAGTTATGGAAGACAGTTTTTAGGTGTGTTGTGACACCAGTGGACATTTCTTTGATCCTCAAAGTGGCCAAAGCTATGCCTGTTTCCAAGAGTTCCTGTTTCCAACTGTTCTATGCTGAGGGTGCATTCACAGAACATAAACCAACCTTTTTCTCTTTCCCCGCCCCCTTTTTAAAGACAGAGGTTTTGCACGAGACTGCTCTGTCTTGAAAATATATAGAGAAACAGGAAATCAGCACCTTAACATAAATCAGGATTGAAGGCACATTCACAATAATAAATCAGTGTTTCAGGGTTTTTTAAAAATGAAAAATACAGTTTGTTTTGACGAGAATTGACAACAAATATATATTTTCCAGTAGTCCCGTCCTCTCGGAAAATTGATCATACTATTCATGAGAAAGGTTCTACTTTTGACTAACCTTATCAGTGTGCATTGATCCATATTTGATCTGTGGTTCAACTCCATTTGGAATATCCATGGGTGGATTTTGAAGAAGATTTTAAGAATCAAGAGAGCTGATCTTCTTCCCATTTCATTGTGTTATTTGAAATTGACATGAGTGGGTGTATGTATTTATGACCTTTCAGAAGCAAAACAACTATATCACAATAGATGTTACTTTCCATTGGAATTCTTAGCTCGTATTTAAGGACAATGATATTTTCTGCTGTTGTCAATCCAGAAAGTCACTTCTGTCTCCTCTTTCAATAGACCAGAGTGCCCTGCTAGCATTTCGGTAACTTGGCCACATTTCATTTTAGTCCATTCCTGGTTATAGCATTTACTGTAAACTTTCCCATTGTAAGTAAGGAAAATATTGCATTACATGGTTCACTGAGTGTACCGTTACCTAGGGTCAAGTTTGTTCATAAATAATATTCAATGCCTCACAGTTGTTTTGCTGGCTTAACCAAACAACTTCACTATTCCAGTTGTTGTTCTGTCCCCATTTTTATTTTTATTTTTTAAAAGGTTGCTATGCCTGGATAATTATTTAGTAACTGAGAAATCCCTTGTTGCTTTATTAATGGAATATAGGTGTTTTAAACTAAAACCCAATTAATTAAATCAGTTCTTCCTCCAAAACATTGCCTAGGGAGCTTCCTAACATTAGGTGCAGTAGTTTCTTTCTCTTACCCTGCTATGCCTATTCAGCTCGTTCTCCCTCATTTTAAATTTATTTTTCTTAACACTTTATTGTGTGCCCCACCCAGATTCCCATTTTTAAGAAAATCTCAGATTTGTATAAGAAAACAAAAATGCATAAGAATGTTCAGAAATCAAAGCTATCATACGATCAATGTAGAAAGTAATAAAAATGGACAGTAACAACAACAAAATAATTAAATCCTGCACACAAAATAAGCAAGGGAAAGTATCTCCACTACTAATTCTCCACTGCAAGTTTCCCCCCTCTTATATCATTTCAGCAAAAACTTACACACATTGTTGTGTGTAAGTACGATTCTGCACAGCTGGGTATGTTTAGCCTGGAGAAGAGAAGGTTAAGGGGTGATATGATAGCCATGTTCAAATATATAAAAGGATGTCATATAGAGGAGGGTGAAAGGTTGTTTTCTGCTGCTCCAGAGAAGCGGACACGGGGCAATGGATTCAAACTACAAGAAAGAAGATTCCACCTAAACATTAGGAAGAACTTCCTGACAGTGAGAGCTGTTGACAGTGGAATTTGCTGCCAAGGAGTGTGGTGGAGTCTCCTTCTTTGGAGGTCTTTAAGCAGAGGCTTGACAGCCATCTGTCAGGAATGCTTTGATGGTGTTTCCTGCTTGGCAGGGGGTTGGACTGGATGGCCCTTGTGGTCTCTTCCAACTCTATGATTCTATGATTCTATGATTCTATGAGATGAAGGCAGACTGCCTTGCTGCAACAAAGCTATCGTGGCATCCAGCAAATGGCGTAAAATGTAAAAGGTAAAGGACCCATGGATGGTTAAGTCCAGTCAAAGGCGACTATGGGGCTGCAGCGCTCATCTCGCTTTCATGCCGAAGGAGCTGGCGTTTGTCCACAGACAGCTTTCTAGGTCATGTGGCCAGCAGGACTAAACCGCTTCCAGTTCAACGGAACCCCGTGACAGAAGCCAGAGCTCACGGAAACACCATTTACTTTCCCACCGCTGAGATACCTATTTATCTACTTGCACTGGTGTGCTTTCACACTGCTGGGTTGGCAGGAGCTGGGACAGAGCAACGGGAGCTCAACCCATCGTGGGGATTCGAACCTCAGACCTTCTGATTGGCAAGTCCAAGAGGCTCAGTGGTTTAGACCACAGTGCCACCCACGCCCCTTAGCAAATGGGGATAGTCCATTGAGCAACCCTCATGGCTTAATTTTAGACCAGGACTCATCAACGAACAGGGCAGGCTTGAATTTTCAATTAGGCAAATAAATAAATGGCCATTGTGCACTGTATGCAGCCTGCCTATGCCCCATATATTGGTTTAAGGAGCAGCCTTCCAGACATAACTGAGACCCAGCCCCACTCTTTCAAACAGTAGGAGGACTCCATAGCATCTAGTACTGACTGGCAGACATGCAAAGAAGCATCAACAACTTATGCCATGGGTTTACGGGTTCCATAATATAATCCACAGTGTCCCTTACCCTACCCTACCCTACCATACCATACCCAAAAAACACATTATTCAGAATGTGGGCATGACCCACTAAGGAAGATTGTACAATAGCAATTAACTGCACATTTATTCAAAATCAAATTAAAACTACTGAGTCCAATTAATTCAACAAAACTGATGATCTAGTGGGTGATACTAACATTTCAAGTCTGATAGTCATTTGCACTTCAAATGTCCCCTGTTATCAACCACTTGCGTCTTACTGCCTCTCTAGATGATTCTACCGGTCCGGGGGGGTTGCGCTGCCCACTTTGGAAACCACTTGGTTATACATGTTTATAACATTTTTATTGCATTGCTTTCCTCCACTGCGTTGTGGGATATCTTCAGTAGAAGAAAACAATAAGGAGGAAGCCCTAAAACAGGCATCCCCAACCTGCGGCCCACCAGATGTTTTGGCCTACAACTCCCACGTTCCCTAGCTAACAGGACCAGTGGTCAGGGATGATGGGAATTGTAGTCCAAAACATCTGGAGGGCCGAAGGTTGGGGATGCCTGCCCTAAACCATTCCGGAGTGAAGTCCTTAAGACTGTTGGATGGCATCTTGTATGCCTACCTCCAGCAACTCCTGCAGCCATGCTGGTGTTAGACATAACACTTTCCTTTCCTTTGGACCACACCAGCAGGGCTGGGAGGGGGGTCTTGTCATATGGGCAGCCCAAGGCTTCCATACACACTGCCCCAGGGAGGTCACGTCAGTGCTGCTTCACCCCTGTAGGTGCACTCCATTGCCTCTCAAGACAAACAGGTGCCAGCCACAACAGTACGATTCTGCACAGCATCTGTAGTTGTCTGCCAGCAATGCAAGGGAAATATCAACAACCCACGGCATAGCTCGCAAGGCCAGAAGGACACTGTGGATCATGGTAGAGTTGTGTTTGCAGAGCACATTTTGAAGCCTGTTGGCAGAAATTATTTGCCAGGATGATTGTTTGTGGGATTCGGCTGAAAACGCATAAACATGCAATTAATGCACAAAAGAGAAATAGTATGGGGAGAGTTGCAGAGAGCCATTACCACAAGCATGCAGATGTTTTCTGTTTATATTACAGTGTGAGCTTCCATCAGACACTCCTAATTATAGCCTGTACGCTGCTGTTCCTGCAATGCTAGCCATTAACCTTCAACTGAATCACCAGCTTTAGCATAAGGTGCATTGTCGTTCAGGAGATCATCCTCTCCTTTCCTCTCCCCCTTTCTATTTGAAAGAGTGTAAATGCATCCAGTTTGAAATGTCATTTGAATGGGACTTATAGCAAACAGTCTTTAAAAAGAGCAAGTGATTACGAGAGAGAGAGAGAGAGAGAGAGAGAGGTTGAGCTGAATATAAGCTATTAGGCATTTAGAAGTGGAAGGGTGGAAATCTTTTAATCGTTGCATTGGTAATAATGAGTTTTTGGCAAAGGCCTTTGCTTAGGACAAGGGGGGGACACAAAGAGAATTACAAGAATAATTTAGAAATTTCAAAGGGGAAGATGTGCAATTATAATGTACAATTAAAATCAAGGCTGTGCTTGATGAAAGCCCCAAAGAAGACGACAATGCGGTGCATTCGAGAGGTATATCCGTTAATAAGCAAGTTCCCTTAGGGGGGCTAATTACTGATTCAAATCATAAGTTTTGCAAACCCCTTCCTTCCTTTAAAAAAAAAAATACTAATGTGGTCTTATGCTATAGAAAAAGTTATTTGGCATATTCACAAGTGGTGACAAGAACCCTTTGAGAATACAATGTGCTCCTATGAATGCTGTTGATGTGAGAATGTAACCCTTATCGCCCCTGAGCTGTGGAGAGAGCTGTGTGGCTTGGCAATCGCCACCATGTGGGAATGACAGTAGCAATAAGCAGGTGCCAGAAGGAATACAGGAAGCTGTCTTCTATGGAGTCAGCCTGTTGGTCTATCTAACTCAGTACCACCCACACTGCATGGCAGTGGCTCTCCTTGATTTCAGACAGTCCCAATCAGGATGTTGAACTTGGGACCTTCAGCATGAAAAAGCAGGTGTTCTGCTACTACCTGAAGGAGCGTCTCCACCCCCATCGTTCAGCCCGGGCACTGAGGCCCAGCGCCGAGGGCCTTCTGGCGGTTCCCTTACTGCAAGAAGTGAGGTTACAGGAAACCAGGCAGAGGGCCTTCTCGGTAGTGGTGCCTCCCCTGTGGAACGCCCTCCCATCAGATGTCAAAGAAATAAACAATTATCTGACTTTTAGAAGACATCTGAAGGCAGCCCTGTTTAGGGAAGCTTTTAATGTTTGATGTTTTATTGTGTTTTTGATATTCTGTTGGGAGCTGCTCGGAGTGGCTGGGGAAAACCAACCAGATGGGCTGGATATAAATAATAAATTGTTTGTTTGTTTGTTTGTTGTTGCTGTTGTTGTTGTTGCCACTATTTCTACTACTTTGACTCCTGTTCTATCACTGAGCTTTGGCCCTGTTCCCTAGGGAAAGCTCTGAGTTGGACTGTAGTCTTGAAATTTACCTCTAAGTTACTTCTTCTAAAATTCCTTTATACATCAGAGATGGTTTTGTGTTTGTTTGTTTAATCTATGGATTATTAAGCTTCTCTGCAAAGGGAGGTTGGAAGGTGGGATGTCTTTCTATAGGCATTTTAAATTACAGATGGCAAACTGTGAAGAAACGCAATGCAAATCATTTTTAATCATCCATCAGGCAGCAGTACAAACCTCCTGTTGCAAGAAGAAACAGGTGAGGTGAGAATAAGATAAAAGGACTTGCAATTTCAATTTCTTCATAATTAATAATGGTAATTGTGTGAAATCTGAAAAGCGATTCCATCATTACAAACGAGCCCCTGTTCTCTCCTCAGTTACTCCAGGTGGTTTTAAATAATAAGGAACTAATAAAGTGAATGATATTGCCAATGCTAGTATAGACAAAACTAGCCTGGAAAGGAAATGTGAAGATTTTTTTTCCAAGGCAGGATGTAACTAGCTGGAAAGCATTTTCAGAGCATCAATAATTCCAGGGTCAGAAATGTGAAATATTTCAGTCTCAAGGGAGACTACAGGAAACATAGGACTGTATTTAACAAAGCAAACCCATTGACATTAAAGGTAAAGGTAAAGGGACCCCTGACCGTTAGGTCCAGTCGCGGACGACTCTGGGGTTGCGGTGCTCATCTTGCTCTATAGGCCGAGGGAGCCGATTACTGAACCTAAATTAGTGATGTCTATTAACTTCAATGGGTCTACTCTGAGTAGGATTACCATTGAATACCACCCTTATTCTCTGCCTTTAGAGCATAAGCCTTCATTAGAGAAAGAAAGTGTTATTTCTTCCCTGCTTTGATGTTCATAATCTGGATGCTTCCTTTGAAGCCTTCAATAACTGGGAAATATGCAAGCAGTTGCAATGTTGCTGAAGTTTGTATTTAACTGTTGGAATACAGATTAGTCCAGCTCATATTGCTTGTCTCTGTTAGTTATTGGTCAGAGTTCAGAAGACACAGCACCCCCAGAGTGCTGTTTTGTAGACATGCAATGAGCAAAAGTTCTGTCAATATTAAACTCTTCCACTTGCTGAAATGGTCGTTGATTGCTAGCAACTAAATGACAACTTTTAAAAATCCAAGCGCTTTGTTGAGCTACAGAATTGTTTGATGTTTACTCCCTACTCTCAATTAAACTCTTGTTGATTGCTGCGAAAGACTGTGAAAGGGTGATTCTGCATTTTACTCAATGCTCTTGATTTGGTTCTTTCAAACATTTTGTGTGCTAGCATTTCCCCAGAAACGTTTTCTACCATAACTGGATCTGCTGCTCAGTAATGGAGCAGAGTTGCTTACATTTCCTAAATCTCAGATTGTCAATTGGCCACATTTGCATAGGGGAGTTTGGCTTTAACTAAGAATGTTGCAGGTCTGCCATGTAAATTGACTTAAGCTCTGGCCATTGGTTCAGCCAATTGACTATGTCTCTGCAGCAGCATCACTCCGGGGGGTGGGGAGAAAATAATGGTTCCAAATTATCACTATACTTACTGCAACAATAAAAAATAGATCGGTTGGTAATAAATTTGATGTCCTGCTGCCTATTTTCCTGCAAATGTGCATATTTTAAGCTGCAATCTAGATAAAGTTGCTACCTGGCACACTTGTGGGTACTAAATGATCAAGTCCCCCTTTTCTTACAATGCCTTCAAGTGAACATATTATATATAATAAGAACAGGGTTAATATGGAATTCCATACACAGAGCATCACATCTTCAATAATTTATCTCGTGTGTTCATCTGTCACCAGAATCTTAGTGGTGATTTTAAAAATTGAGTTTCCATTGCACACACTTTTGTAAATCAAGAAAATCTTTAATAAATAAAATAAAATTGAGTTTCCGTATTGAGAAGGCAGAATAAAAGGCTTAAAGCTACTTTTTATGCCATAATGTTATCTTTGCATTATTTTTATGATGGCCTATGGCGAAAACAAATAAACTTGAAGCTTGACAAAAATTGCTAACATTTCCCCATACCGCTTCTGACATGCTTCCCAGCACCATCAGATACGGAGGGAATCTCTTTTTAACCATTACAGTACCAACAATTATCACTTGATCTTTATAAACTCCATTGCATTGAATGAGGTTGAAATGGAGAGGTACAAGGGCAAAAATAAAATAAAAAATAGACTGGGCTGGAGTCAACTCCAAGGGTCATGGCAGGAAAACTGGCTTCCCCTCACCATGGATTTTTGTCCCTGCCCTAGGGAGAGATGACTCATTTCAGTTTCTCATTTGTTTCCAATAATTATTTCTGCACACATTTCTAATTAAAAGGGAAATAAAGTCTCCATAAATAAAATCAGTTTGCATTTTCACTGCCATATACACTTTCCCACACCATTTTGCCTTCTCCTGTACACAGATAGGGAGACGTGCACATTTTAGAGGAGAGCTGTGCTTCGGCTAGCATGTTGGATTCACATTGCAATAGGAACCAATTTATTTTTTTCCCTCCTGCCCCTGCCCTGCACCTCTTCACTCTACCCCCATTCAATGCAATGGAGCCAAGAGTGATTAACACTCCCGGACCCCTTAATGCTCTGTGGACTTCCTGTGCATGTCCCCCTGCAAGTCCATAGATGGGGTAAGAAAACAAGAAAACTACTGTGTGGTGGAGTGGATTATGCTGTTAGATTTTATTTTTACATGCATAGCTTTTTGCTGTTAGTACTTAATGCCTCTATTAGGCATATTCATTCTCTCTCTCTCCCATTCTTTTCTGCTTTTATCTCCTGTCAAGTCATTTCCTATTTCATATAAGATATCTGCCCAGACGTTGTTTACCGGTGAGCTATCTGAATGCAGCAATTATGGAATTGGTTGCCTGGTTTTTGTCTGCAGTCTGCGGTGGCATTCAGAGTATTATAGAAATGTTCAATGATTAAAACAGACAAACAGAAGAAAGGTGATGAGAGCCAACAAAGGAGAAGGGGCAAAATGTAATGAGAGAACAACATGAATAAACTCCCTCCTGTGAGATCCAGCTTCTGTCTCTGTAGCATTTGGAGCAGCTTTGCTCAAAGAGCTCTAAAAGAAAGGGAATGAGTAGATTGAGTTTCCTTTTCTACACTCCAGAGCCGGGAGGAGGAGTATGAAGCAGGAAGTTTCAGGGCAAGTTTATTCGCACAGCATTATCAAATCTCATGGACTGTACCACTTCAGACTGCAGGGGGCGGTTGCATGTTTGCACGTTCACTTCTGAATGTACGACCAGGGATGAGCAATTTTTTTTCAGTTTTGGTTTCTCTCAGTTTCTCATATTTTTTTCAATCTGCGCGTTTCCTCGTGAAAATTCATTGGCATTCTAGTGTGGTTTCCTCCTAATGTACACCTATTTGTAGGCAATTTCCCCTAATATACATATTTTTGCGGCAAGCAATTATCCTTAATATAATGCATTTTTGAATATTATTTTCATTAACAAATGAAAAACAGCTTCGGCCCTGTATACCTAGCACTGGTCTACAAAGCTTGGGACCAGGATACCTAAAATATTATCTCACTCATATGCTCAACTGTGCTCTGCAGAAGAGGGCCTTCTGCGGATACTATTTCATCAGGAGGTCCATCTGATATGATGAAGGAAGTGGACATTTGGTATAGTGGCAGCTATCTGTCAAAATGCCTTTCCTCAACCTATCAGACAGGCACCACCTCTATTTCACATTGGTGAAACTAGCCGACTGTACAAAGGGAAAAATCCATTCATTGCTCCACCCACTGGTGTGTGTGTGTGTGTGGCGGGTGTCACTGTGGTCTAAACCACTGAGCCTCTTGGGCTTGCCGATAAGAAGGTTGGCAATTTGAATCCCCGCGACAGAGTGAGCTCCCAATGCTCTGTCTCAGCTCCTGCCAACCTAGCAGTTTGAAAGCAAGCCAGTGCAAGTAGATAAATAGGTACCACTGCGGCGAGAAGGTAAATGGCATTTCCATGTGCTCTGGTTTCTGTCGTGGTGTCCTATTGCGCCAGAAGCAGTTTAGTCATGCTGACCACATAACCTGGAAAACTGTCTGTGGACAAACACCGGCTCCCCTGGCCTGAAACGAGATGAGCGCCACAACCCCAAAGTCACCTTTGACTGGACTTATCTGTCCATGGGTCCTTTACCTTTAACTATCCCTATTGCCATTTTGGTGCCTGTTTTTGTTGTTTTTAAACAAGCCTTTCAAGTGGAGATTTCTCTCCCAGTTGGGACTTGAAATTATTTTTTTTATTATTTATTGTGATTTTTAAAAATTGTTTATCATTTTGAGATGTCATGGGAAGCAATTTGTGAAAAAAATAATGCACAAATTCCTCCCCCCCATCTGTGCATATTGTGAAATTCTTAAAACCAATAGAATTAAATAGCATATTGATGACAGAAGTCCTGTAAAAGAGAGTTGCATTTTAAATTTATTTGAAATCAAGTTCTTTTAAGTGAGTTGTTACTAGCTTGTCCCACTGCTTACCATGAGAGAAGTACAACTGTCTCTGGATTAGGGCCAAATTTGAATGTCATACCCACCTGAAATATTATCCCAATTAGACCCACTGCAGTTAATGGAACTAAGTTACAGAACAATCATAATCGTGTTTTCTTCAGAAGAGTGTCCTCTTTCATTCAATGGGGCTTATTCCCACATAAGTGGGGTTAGGATTGCTTTCTGAGCCATGTGCATTAATTCCAGTGGGTCTACCCTATGGCTAACATTGGATTAAAAACCAATGAATTTTAAATAAATAAATTAATTCCAGAGTGTTGACAGAACCAACTTGGCGAGATAAATCATTAACACAATGAATAAAAATTGCTGTTTTATTGCATCAATTTTGCATTATTGCAACAACCTTGCATTATTTAGTTTGCTATAAAGGGAGAAAAAGAGTGAGAGTCTATCAAATGTCTCCTGCATTATTATTATTTTTAATACAAAAAAATCCAAGCTTTAGTAAAAGCATTTGATAATGGTTGGGACAGCAATGCTATTACGAATGAAAGATGTGTGCCGATTCGCCATTCATCAGAAGGAAATGAGCTCACAAATCGAGAAATTGATCATGGAGGTCATATGACTGGTTTGACTTTGGAAGGTTTACGTTTCATAGCTGGCCACCAACTTTACCAGACAAAATTCATCATGCACTCTGGGCAGCCATGCAATTGCTGAAAAAAGAAGGAAGAAGACTGGAGACAGTTACAACACACAAAAGAAAACCAAGGGCTTCTATTGATTTAGAGTCCTTTGGTATAGACCAAGGGTGGAGAACTTCAGCCCAGGAGACAGACACAGCCCTTCAGGCTTCTCTACCTGCCTCTTGAGAATTTACCAAGGCTGTACCTCCTCCTTAGCTACACACCCCTTCCCCAGGCCACAAGTCATGGCCAGCACTACATTGCACTTTCCTTGGGTGTTTTTTTCTTGGGTGGAATTAGTCTCTGAACTCTGAAAATGGCTCTTGCATACCTGGATGGAAGAAGTGGGGGTGAGTAGAATAGAAAATAGCCTACTGTACAAAACGAAACATGCACTCATTGCTCCAACCACTGGCGTGTGTGTGTGTGTGGCGGGTGGCACTATGATCTAAACTACTGTGCCTCTTGGGCTTGCTGATTGGAAGGTCGGCAGTTCAAATCCGCACAACGGAGTGAGCTCCCATTGCTCTGCCCTAGCTCCTGCCAATTTAGCAGTTCGAAAGCACACCAGTGCAAGTAGATAAATAGATACCGCTGTGGCAGGAAGGTAAACGACATTTCCATGCACTTTGGTTTACATCACAGTGTTCCGTTGCATCAGAAGTGGTTTAGTCCTGCTGGCCACATGACCCGGAAAGCTGTCTGTGGACAAATGCCAGCTCCCTCGGCCTGAAAGTGAGATGAGTGCCACAACCCGATAGTCCTCTTTGACTGGACTTAACCGTCCAGGGGTCCTTTACCTTTACCTTTACCTATCCCAGCCTCATTTCCTCTGGGACTCTGCAAGAAGTGTTTTTAACATGAACATTGAGTGAACCATAGGTTATACCTAGATCATAGAATTGTAGAACTGGATGGGACCCTGATGATCCTCTAATCCAGGCATCCCCAAACTCGCCCCTCCAGATGTTTTGGGACTACAATTCCCATCAACACTGACCACTGGTTATGTTAGCCAGGGATGATGGGAGTTGTAGTCCCAAAACATCTAGAGCGTCAAGTTTGGGGATGCCTCCTCTAATCTCTTAAATGCAGGAATCTTTTTTCCAACATGGGGCGAAAAACCACAACCTTGAGATTAAGAGTCACATGCTCTACCGACAGAGCTATCGCACTCCCTGTTCATGCCCCTTTCATATTTTTGCCTATATTATCCCTGTGCATTTGTCTACATCAGGGGTAGCCAACCTTTTTATACCTACCACCCACTAATGCATCTTTCTTGATGGTAAAATTTCCTTACCGCCCACCAGTGCTCGATGGAAGGAGGATTCAGCTTGTGCCGTAGAACCCCCTACCGCCCACCTAGAATCCTGAAACGCCCACTAGTGGGCGGTAGGGACGAGGTTGACAACCCCTGGTCTACATCATACTCACCCACCTGCCTGTCTGCCGGCCGATCTGAGCCCATCTGTGCCATCCCCCTCTTCACTCTCCAACACTGCTTTTCTGTTGTCACGCTGCAACATAACAACATCCTTACAGTTTTATTGTGTGTGTGTACAAACACACAAACACAAACACAAAGTGTGCTGAGGAAAGGAAGGGCTGACATACAGAGCCTTCAAATATGTTCATGGCTAAGGTGAAACGAGGCAGGAAATCTCTGGCTTATACATTCTTACACATTCTTGACTACTGCCTTACACCAGCTCCTGACATTCCATCTGCAATTCAGACAATATTCTGGAATCACTGCAGAGTCCTGACTTGGGGGGGGGGGGACAAAAAACCATCAACTTACTATTTCTATGTGTGCTGTGGACCTAGTGGATCTTGATTTCAGTAAGGCTTTTGACAGTCCCCTATGATACTCTGAAGCCTTATTTGCCCCTACGGGTTCCTACGGTTGCGCCCGGTGAGAAAACATGGAAGCAGAAAAGACACCTGAGGCTGCTGGCTTCAGAGAGAGAAAGATTTATTTTCTGCATGCAGAGGCACTTGCGGTGTTCAGACATCCAAGCAAGTACAAAAGCTAGTCAATTTTCAGACAGTTCTTATAGACAGTTCCCTGGCTCATCTTCCCACCCCAGGAATCTTGTCCTTGTCCATATAAGGAACATTTCCTGTTGTACATATAAGGCAAAAGGACATTTAGCCCTGAGTTGGTTCCTGTGCTAGCATGCACACTTCAGCAAGGCCATCCTATCTGTCTCTGACCTAGACAGTTCCTCTCTGTGCAAGGTTGATCTTCTACTGTTATCTCCAGACTCTTAGTCATAGCTTACACAGTAAGGAGTGCAATGCAGATCAAAGTTCACAGCAAAAGGAAAGATTTCATACAGACAAGCCTCCACTCAAAGAGCCTCCATAAGAAAGAGTTCTTTTATACTTCTGGACTAACAGTACATTCAGGTAAATATATACAGGTTAGCTAATTAACTCCTTCAACTCTTGCAGAGAAGCTGGTAAAATGTGTGCTGGACGAGGTAACTGTTCGGTGGGTTTGTAGCTGGTTGACTGATCAAACCTAAAGAGTGCTCACTAATGGGTCCTCCTCATCATGGGGAAAAGGGGCGCCCCAGTGGGGTGCCCCCAAATACTGACTAAACATCTGGAAGAGCTTGCTAACAGTAAGAGCTCCCTCTGAAGGTCGTGGACTCTCCTTCCTTGGAGGTTTTTAAGCAGAGGTTGGATGGTTCTCTGTCAGGGATGCTTTAGTTGAGATTCCTCAATTGCAGAGGGTTGGACTAATGATCTTCAGGGCCCTATCCAACTCTACAATTCTCTGCTTCTGTTTCCAAGGTTGAAGAATTCTTTTCTAATAAAGACATTTCCATGTCAGCCATATAAAATGTCATTGTCCTCTATGAGTTTCATAACGTTTCTCTGGCAAGCAGTGATGGACATCATGTTGAGATTCTATCTGTTCCAAAGGTTGTCTTCATTTCATTTTCCTTTACTGAACTGGTTTGCGTCTCGGAATCATCAGTAGCCGACTGTGAATTATTTGCCAAGCACTTTGTGGATCTAACTGCTTGAATCTGCTCTGACTCAGATGCCCTGTTGAACAATAGTCCTATACTAGAGGCCTCTGAGACTGGCATTAGTTCTGTTTGCTTAGGGGGTGCTGCTGCTAATTATTTTTGATCCTTTTGGGCAGCTCTACAGGGCTACCCCCTGAGCTGTTGTATAATATTTAAGCCATTCAAATAGCAAGCCATATGTAATGCAGAGCACGCTAATACAGTGCATCTAAAAGAACAACATCTCAAAGGATTATAGCAGCAGCAGATAAAACAATATAGGCAGGATCAAACTATCTATCTATCTATATCAATGGAAATGATCTTAAAAATGCACATGCAGGAGTAAGGTCCCATCATTAAAATCAATGAAGAGCATTTAAGGGCCATTTAAAAACCATCAACATAGGGACCATGTGTACTTGTATATTAAAAGTTACAGGTGGGTAGCCGTGCTGGTCTGCCATAGTCGAAACAAAATAGAAAATTCTTTCCAGTAGCACCTTAGAGACCAACTGAGTTTGTTCTTGGTATGAGCTTTCGTGCAGATTCTTCTTGTACTTATAAAAGGTAAAGGTAAAGGACCCCTGACAGTTAAGTCCAGTCGCGAACGACTCTGGGGTTGTGGCACTCATCTCGCTTTACTGGCCGAGGGAGCCGACGTTTGTCCACAGACAGTTTTTCTGGGTCATGTGGCCAGCATGACTAAGCCGCTTCTGGCGAAACCAGAGCAGCGCATGGAAACACTGTTTACCTTCCTGCCGGAGCAGTACCTATTTATCTACTTGCACTTTGACATGCTTTTGAACTGTTATGTTGGAAAGAGCTGGCACCGAGCAATGGGAGCTCATCGCATCACGGGGATTCGAACTGCTGACCTTCCGATCAGCAAGCCCTAGGCTCAGTGGTTTAGACCACAGCGCCACCCGCATGTACATTAGTGTTCTCTAAACCTTTTGAATAGGGATGGAATTCCCTAATCATGGGCCACCACTGAAAAGCTCCTGCCTCTAGTGTTTGCTAGTCTAAACCTTCTTAGTAGTGAGCTCATGAGAGGGTCTCTGAGGCTGATTACAAAGCTGGGTCATGACTTACTAGATGCAGGCCTCATGGAGAATGTGCACATAATCTGTTCATGAAGAGGGAAGTACATACATTTCATGGTCATTATACATATCCAGGACGGGCTGGATGAGGAAGAGGGGTGGCAGCCTCCCCCCAGAGAGGGGACAGAAGATGACAACTTAGATCCCAGATCCTGATGGTGGGTCACTGAAGAGCAGTCTGCAGAAGGGACGAGCTGGGAGGTACTAGAAGCAGGGGGTATAAGCAATCAAGGCCTGGAGAATGTGCACAATGACCAGGTGTTGTTTTTTTTTTTTGCACATTAACCACTCAACTTACATTTACACTGTCACACGTGCATACACAAATGTTCCTTGACAAATTGGTTGTTGGTTTTGTCACCAGGGAGAAGTGTGAAACCACGTTATCTGGGCTCAGCATGAAATGAAATCCATCTCTGGGGAAGGAAGGAATGTCTAGACGTCTGAAACATTTGCTCCCAGTTAAGTCTATGGTATGTTGATCCTCTTCACCCAACATAATTCAATTTGATTCCCACACCTGGCAGCTGGGGAGGGGTGTGACTTGTAATAATAATAATAATAATAATAATAATAATAATAATAATAATAATAATAAAAAATATGATTGGATCCAGCCTTACTAATACAGTATTTCATTTTCATAATAAGAAATACTAGGAATTCTGCCAAATTAAATGCTATGACTTGCTTTTCATAATTTTTCGCAGTGCATAAAACTGATTTTTGGCATTGGCTAAGGACTGTCTTGATTGCATTATGCCTAGAGTATAAAATCATGCCATGTTTCCCCCCCACTTATATAAACATGTTTAAGCAACACATGGACTGGATGGAAGTGACAAGTTGAATTCCATTTCATTGCTACTACCAGTGGCAGAGGAAGAGGAGTGCGGGGGGAGTGCACTGCCCCCAGCAGCGCGATACCGATGGGGTGCCATCGCGGCTGCCCCCCTCCCCCCCGGCGCTGGGCACCACACCTCCGCAGGTGGCGTGCCATGCCCCCAGGACGCACGCCAGCCCCGCCCCTGCCTGCTCTCCACCCCCCTGCCCGGTGCCAGAGCATGAAGCTCCGCCACTGGCTACTACAGATGCATTAAAGCTTTTTGCTAGCAGTTGTAATAGGTTTGTGCCCATATCACTACCCTTCACTGCAGAAGTGTCATCCGCAGCCCCGGCCACAAATTAATGAGGACATCAAAGCAAATGGAATTACTGGGAGAGAACCATTCATGACGCCATCCCATAAAGAATTTTAGAGCTAAAACTATATATTTCACTAGCTAAATAGGAGAGGGTTAAGAACTTTACATTGATTGCACACAGGAAATTGCATCTCTTAGATAGCTGTTTACGGTGCAGGGTGTTGAAACTCATAGTTTAAGTCCCATTAAAACTGTGTCGCAAACCAACAAAGGCAGAACATTTCGACGGTGAGGTCGCCAGTCTGTCCTTAACTCAAGCTAACTCATAAAAAAATTGAAGAAAATTGCAGTTGGCTCCTGACCTCACTGCAGTCCCATTTAACTTTAGTGTAGTGGGGGAATTGGTACAGTTCAACACATTCTTTAAGATCATTTGGACACCTACTCTGCTTTTAAAGAAAAACACATTTAGTCTTTAAAATGTCTAGGAGACCAGGTCAAGGCATTCATGCTGGAATTTAGAGCCCAATTCTCTTTTCACATTTGTTCTATAACAATACAATATAGCCGAAAGGGTGCTGGATCCCCATTATTAGGAAGGGATACCATAGCCCTGTGAAATAAATGCCCCTTATTTCTTCTGCCTTCTGCTCTATAGAAAATAACAGGTATCCCCTAGTTGTGATTAAAGGTGAACCAAAACTACTCATAGGTTTTCAGGAATATTTCTAGTAGTATATAAAAACTCCTTGGACAATTTTTCACAACTCTGGTCATCTGCACTGCCCTCTTGCTTTCGCTTTTAGATAAATCTAATGGGCTACATGCCGTCAGAAATGGAAAGAGGGAGCACGGAAAGGGTTGCAAAGCCTGCCCCAACCCCATACTGCTCCTATTGAGATCCTTCCCTTGCTTTTCTTTTGCACCCAGTGTCAGAGGTGCAAAGGAGGGTCAGCCCCACAGACCCCTACTCCCTACCCCTTCACTAAAGCCTCCAGTGCCCCCTCCCATTGTTGTTGTTCAGTCGTTCAGTCATGTCCGACTCTTTGTGACCCCATAGACCAGAGCACGCCAGGCACCCCTATCCTCCACTGCCTCCCGCAGTTTGGCCAAACTCATGCTAGTCGCTTCGAGAACACTGTCCAACCATCTCATCCTCTGTCGTCCCCTTCTCCTTGTGCCCTCCATCTTTCCCAACATCAGGGTCTTTCCAGGGAGTCTTCTCTTCTCATGAGGTGGCCAAAGTACTGGAGCCTCAACTTCAGGATCTGTCCTTCCAAGTGTGCACTCAGAGCTGATTTCTTTAAGGATGGATAAGTTTGATCTTTTTGTAGTCCATGGGACTCTCACGAGTCTCCTCCAGCACCCCCTTCCACTAGAAGCCACAATTCATCCCCCCCCGAGTTCAACAAGCCCCTCACCCACTCCCCTTAGAGCTTGCCTTCTCCTCACCCTCTGCCACTGAGCTTGAACCCAGTTCTTCAGCTTAAGCCACGAAAAAGTTTTCTTCATGAATTTGTATAAGTATCCAAGTTTTGAGAACCACTGAAGAAGCCCGTAATCTTTCGTGGGAGTGTCCTATCTGCAAGCCCCAATCAAAGGGCCCCATTGGGGGCAAATAACAGCCTCCTAAACTACAGGATTGCCTGGGCGAAACAGGTGAAAAACACCGGCACCCTGTATCTTCATCTTTATGTACATCTTTATTAATTACAGGTAGGTAGCCGTGTTGGTCTGCCATAGTCAAAACAAAATAAAATAAAAAATTCCAGTAGCACCTTAGAGACCAACTAAGTTTGTTCTGTGCTCTGGTCCATGGGGTCACAAAGAGTCGGACACGACTCAACGACTCAACAACAACAACAACAACAACAACAAGTTTGTTCTTGGTATGAGCTTTCGTGTGCATGCAAACTTCTTCAGATACACTGAAACGGAAGTCACCAGACCCTTATAGTGAGGGAGTGGGGAGGGGTATTACTCAGAAGGGTGGTGGGAATGGGTGATCAGCTGATAGGTGTGGTCTGTTTGTAATATCATCAACACCTCACACTTTCCACAGTGAACTTACCTTTGTTGATATCTTCAGGAATTTATTTAAAAGAAATCTAAATACGGAGTTTAACATCTGGAAGACATACTAGAATTAGATATTTAGATGGTATCAAACTTTTTTTTTGGGGGGGACACATTGTAATTAGATATCAACAGTCTGTTTTCAGATTTGTCAGGTTGTAAGTCCTTGTGGCTTTTGTATAAGGCTTTATATATTTTTCTCAGAACTTTGATGACTAATATATGATTAAGAATGTAAAATTGACTTGGAGATTATTGTGCGCCGCCAACGTGTTGCATGTATTATACTAGATCACTGGTGAGGTGGGCAGTGGGGGCAGCAAAGCGGGACAGCTGTTCATAGTAAACCCACAATGGAGATCTTGGTGGCTTCTCTTTTCTCAGTTCCTCAGACTGGAGGTGGTGGCACAGCTTAAACTGAAGAAACAGGGAGGGTGCCCCCCCCCCAGTACGTTGAATCCAGTGACAAATTGTTCCCTACCAAGCTCCTCGCACCTCTGCAACATTGCTACTGGAATGGAATGAGACATGAGCAAGAGTGTTCTGCCTGCAGCCATAAAAGGCAAACTGCCATGTTGTGTTAAGTCATGCCAAGTGGAACATGAGGAACAGAGGTCCATTCTAAGAGATGTGCTGAAGCGAAAGCTTTATGAAGCCAAATGACAGAGAGGCAGCATGGTTCATTTTCATTTTCTGTGTGTGTGTGTGTGTGTGTGTGTGTGTGTATACATTCCCTGATTACCGTCCTTTTTTATTTCAATCTTTACAGAGAAGAAGAAGAAGAAGAAGAATTTGGATTGGATATCCCGCTTTTCACTACCCAAAGAGTCTCAAAGCGGTTAACATTCTCCTTTCCCTTCCTCCCCCACAACAAACACTCTGTGAGGTGAGTGGGGCTGAGAGACTTCAGAGAAGTGTGACTAGCCCAAGGTCACCCAGCAGCTGCATGTGGAGGAGCGGGGGAAGCGAACCTGGTTCCCCAGATTATGAGTCTACCGCTCTTAACCACTACACCACACTGGATAATTGGATAATAGTGTTGTCCCAAGTGAATCTCCACCCTCCCCATCTCTCACACTTCCTCATTTGTCACTTCTATGGGTGCCGCTAAGTGCCCTCTGTCTTTGACCTCTATTCTCTCCTACTTTTAAGGTTCGCCGGGTTCTGGGAGATGGAGGGTCTGGAATGCTTTCTACTGCAGCAGCGTAACTAGCCGCTCGGATGTCTGCTGTGGCATGTGTGTCCTGCAGCCGGGGGCAGGACGAGCCACCCATGGGGGCAGGTTTTGCTGTGTGGAGCCTCTCCACCACCTCCTCCTCAGCTGTAGGGCGGCTGAGGGAGAGGGGGTGGGCAGACACAAGTCCCACGCTGCCATTTTAGGCAGTGCTGAGCCTTCAGGCGCCCAAGCCACCACGTCACTGCCAGGAGTGACATGTGGCTCAGGCACGCTGCAGGCTCTGCGGTAAGTGTCGCCCCTGTGGTGTGGCGCCCAGTGCCAGCCGCGTTTTGTTACGTTTTTTGACAGAACTAAAAAGCTTCATGAGCCCTTTTTTTAAAAAAAATCTACATTATCCAAATAACAATCTCTTAGCGGAAGTAAGTTGACTCTTGCAAAAGGGAAAGGGAAAAAAAATAAGTTTAAGAAGGTAAAAAAAATTAAAAGTGATAAATGAAGAATGTGCGTTAAATTTAAAGAAAAAAAGACAATATAAATACAATGTAAAGAATTGGAAGCTGCCTTTATTTAGGATTATATAGGATTGATTTGTGTGGTCAAATGTTTTTGATGATTCTTCTTAGTTGCTTAAATTCCTTTATTCTTTAGTTTTCTTTATTTCTTTATTTCTCCATATTCTTTTTTCTTTTTTTGATGTGTTAAATGTATTTATACTTCTGTTTTAAAACTAATAAAGATTTATTTATTTATTTAAAAAAAAAACACCTCATTTTTTATCATTTTGTCACGCCCCCTCAGTGATGACACCCGGGGCAGCACACACACCCCGCGCCCCTCTTCCTCCACCACTGTTCTAGTGACAATGTGTCATTCTGTTCTCGTGGCTCTCCCATGATTTTCCAGCTTTCACCCTCAGCTGCCTCTGAGCTGCGACCTCCCTCAAACCCATGTTGTAAATCTATACTGTCTTCCTCATCCCTGGAAGGCTCAGGATGGGGAGGTGGTCTCCACCATTCCTCCTCTGTCCTGTCCCTGATAGTACACCTCCCTCGTTCTCTTATAATGGCAAGGATGCCCACCTGAGAGGTGCCAGAACTGAGTTTCAGCTGGAAAAAAAAAGGCCTGATCCAAATCGTATCCATGATTATAATCTCATGCTTTGTTGTTGTTATTTATTTCAATAAATGATAAAAGGCTGTATGTTTTGTTGAAAAAACCTGGACTGTCTGCCATTTAGAATACCTTTCATTGGGAGGGCCCAGAGTGAATGAGGCTGTTCACACAACCTAGGAATACCGCAAGATAAGAGGCACGGTAAACATAAGAGGGACGCGGGTGGCACTGTGGGTTAAACCACAGAGCCTAGGGCTTGCCGATCAGCAAGTTAGCGGTTCGAATCCCCGCGATGGGGTGAGCTCCCGTTGCTCAGTCCCTGCTCCTGCCCACCTAGCAGTTCGAAAGCACGTCAAAAGTGCAAGTACTTAAATAGGTACCGCTCCGGCGGGAAGGTAAACAGTGTTTCCGTGCACTGCTCTGTTTCACCACAAGCGGTTTTGTCATGCTGGGCACATGACCCAGAAACTGTACGCCGGCTCCCTCGGACAGTAACACAAAATGAGCGCCGCAACCCCAGAGTCGGACACGACTGGACCTAATGGTCAGGTGTCTCTTTACCCTTTACCTTTAAAAATTAAAAACTAAGGAAGAGAAAAGGCTGCGATCCTAACCATGTCTCCTCAAACCTAAGTCCCACTGAATTCATGTAGGCACGCAGAGATCTGTGCTGCAAGAGAAGTGTGCTAGTTCATACCTTGCCTGTTTTTGTCGCTGCTGATTTTTCAGTGAAGCCAGAATAGATGTCAAGCTCTGGGTCAAACTGACCAGGAATACATGATCAACAGCTTTCTGGCAGAAGCAGTGGCAATATAGACTCATAAAGGAAAACCAGCCAGCCAGATTTATTTCAGAAAACCCCCGATTGCTCCATCCACAGACCACAAAAGCACTCAATTAGTATTCTTTTTAGGCAGTAAAATACCTTCTCGACACCCATTCCAACATCTATGCTAAAGTAACAAAAGCTCATTTTGACATTTTCCCCATTCTCCTTTTTACACAAAAAAACCTTTCAAAATAGAAGTTGCCAAACTGTTCTTGAAGACTTCTTTAAGGGAACAATTGCCAAAATGCCTTAATATACCTGTATTCCCAGGTGCAAAAAAAATTGTCTTGCTGGGAAATGTTTACATCTCCTGACAGCTTTCCAAAGCTGATCCTGTAGTAGAACAGAATCTTCCAGCTTTGGGAGATTTGCTCCCGCAAGTGGGTGAGTTGCCTGCAGGAGCCATCGCCTTGCCCTCTGTGCCCTCTTACAAATCACTTCCTTTGCAAGATAATGAATCACAATTACTTTCCAGTCACAGCCCTTAAACCAGGCCTTGTCAAAAGCTTTCCCTTTTATATTGATGCTAGCAAATTAATGTTTGGAGGAAAAGGGGATATTATAGATTGTTCTGTCTTTACAAGTCTCTTTTTCTAAATAGATTCAGTCTGTGGGTGTGATGAGGGAGGGCAAAAGGTCTGAGTGGGAATAACTTTTCCTTAGGATTGCTGCTTTTTTTTGGTATTGTATTTCAGGCCCAGACAAAACATCAGAGGAATTAACATTGTTCTAATGGGGTGGGTGAATTTTTCTATGGGAAAAGAGGCTCCATACTTATCTTTGTGGAGTAAGCAGCCTCATATAACCAACTTGCTTAAGTCTAATTAATACATGAAGGGGTTAAAGCCATAGAGTAAGCTGTCCTGCCAAACTCAGCTAGGTCACTCTCCCTCACCTGGGGAGGAAGGTAATCAAGCCTATTGCTCCTCTTCTGTCTACCCAACAAGCTCAACCTGTGAGGGTGTTTTTTGCTGGCTACTGCAATTCAGACCCCACATGGCTCTAACAAGCCTCTCTTGTGTTCCTATAATTTGTGAAATTTCAGCACTATAACTAAGCCAAGTTTTACTGCCTGTGCTTTCTGGCTGCTTTATGGAAAACCACATGAACCTAACCTCTGAAGAGTTTGTTTACATCTCCTTTTGACCCATCATGCCCAGAATTGTGCAAAGGCTTGTCAAAATCATGTTTTGGACTGCTGTCTTAATTCAAAATAGCACCTGCTGTCCAAAAATTGACAAAGACTGCCTCCCCCACCTCAAGAACTGTTGTGCTGATTTTGGCAACTATATCTCAAGAGCCATCTGGACCTATCCCAAAAATGGGTGAAGTTCTGCCAAAGTCACTGAATACCATCTTGAAACAAAATATTTCCTGATGACCAAATGTTGACAAAGACCACCCGCCCCACCTGGGAACCTTCATGCTGAGTTTGGTGATGGTATCTCAAGAGGCACTCAAAACTATGCCAAAAGGAGCAAAGTCATGCCAAAGGGACATTTCATTCTGCCATCTTGCTCCATCTGGTCTCTAAACCAGGACAAAATTCACCACCGCCACCTCAGAATCCCTCATGCTTTTCCTTTTTAAAAAAGAGAACATTGGATAAAAGATACACACAGCTATGCTATTGCTATTTAATTGTTGCTATTTAATGGTTTGTTATATTGTTAGTTTTATGGATTGTTCTATTTTATGGATTCTTTTTCTTTGATTTGATTTTGTTATAAACAATCCTGTGGCTTTTGCAAAGTGAAGAATATAAGTTATCTAAATATGTACATAAATAAATCCCCCTGGAGAATGGATCTGACCATAGCTGTCAACTTTTCCCTTTTTTAAGGGAAATTCCCTTATTCTGAATAGGATTCCTGGCAAGAAAAGGGAAAAGTTGACAGCTATGGATCTGACCCCCAGGACTCACTGGCTCACACCTACAGTGGTATCCCAGTTTAAGAACAGCCATGTTTACTAACTATTCAGTTTATGAACTCGGCAAAACCAGAAGTAGTGTCCCGGATTGCGAACTTTATCTGAACGGTGGAAGGGCACCGGTGGCGGGAGGCCTCATTAGGAAAAGCACAACTCAGTTTAAGAACGGTTTCGGTTTAAGAACAGACCTCCGGAACAGATTAAGTTCGTAAACCGAGGTACCACTGTGTTTTGCTGGCTGCTGTGTCACATCGACTTCACAGGTCTGTTGCGGTGAAGTCCACACTGTTCAGTGATAGACCTGCCAGGTTGCTGGCAACCGTGTCACATTGAAGCCACTTGTCTATTGTGGCAAGGTCCACACAGTTCTCGTCGTGCCAGGTTTTGCCGCCAAACTTGCATTACAGTGGTACCTCGGGTTAAGAATTTAGTTCGTTCCGGAGGTCCGTTCTTAACCTGAAACTGTTCTTAACCTGAGGTACCATTTTAGCTAATGGGGCCTCCCGCTGCTGCTGCACCGCCGCTGCACGATTTCTGTTCTCATCCTGAAGCAAAGTTCTTAACCCGAGATACTATTTCTGGGTTAGCGGAGTCTGTCACCTGAAGCGTCTGTAACCTGAAGCAAATACCACTGTATTCGTTTAGTCTCATTTTATGTTTTTTGGTGACACTGTGGTTATGTGCATTTGGCTCCTGCTACGTTTTCTAGCTTCTGTGCGCAGAACAAGCAAGGTTATATCTTGCTTTTGCTAATTACAAAATTATGCTGCATACTCAGGCCTTTCCTACAGATTCCTTCTTGCCTTTTGCACAACCTCCCTCTTTTTCAAGCACCTATCCCTAAAGTAAAGAAAACCCTTCCCTCTTGTTTCTTCTAAGATATCTCTATAAGACTCCAAATATTATCTTGCCTTGCAGGAAACAATGTGCTTTGTTTTACAACCCTATCTTTGTTCAGCTGAGGCTTACACATGAATGCTTTCAATAAAGTCTAAAAAGCAGGCTTTGCTTTTCTACATATAGCCAACAAAGGGGGAGACAAAGCAAATAGGAAATTGGCAACTTTAAAAAACACCCCAGAATTAAACTCATTCTGTGTGTGTTTGTTTGTGCCAAGCAGCTCATCTGGGTGGTACTTGATGAATTAATCCTTCAAGAATACAAAAAAAAAGTGTATTTAATGCCCTGTAGTTTCTTTTGCTTGGAAGATTCCTCATGCTAAGCAGCTTTTAATGTTGCTGGAGCTGTCTTCACAATAGAGATCTGAAAACAATATGGACTATTTCATCTTTTTATAACTAACCACCGAAAGAGAGTTGTTTTACTGGCGACAAAGTACCAGGCTGGTGCTCTGTGCACAGCACTAGAAAATGTATATTCTGATTGGACCGCTGTCATTTACAATCACATGCTGTGACTGTTACCTAAAAAAGAAGGCCTTTGCAAAAATGCAGAGCGTACAACCTGAAAAATAACCCCCACCCAACCATGACAAGCTGAAAGGTGTAGATGATTTATTGCTGCAATTTCTGCCCCACCTTCCAGCATTTCATGACCCGTACCCGCTAACATTCCTCAGATGAAAATTGGGGACATTCTAGTCTACATCAGTGTGCCCCTCTCTGATCCCCCTATTTATGTGCACTACCGGTGGAATATGGGGGAAAGGGTGGGGTTGGCTGAGCTGCCCCAAAGCCTGTTACCAACAGGAGTATGTAGCAATACCGAACTGGCAAATGTCTTCACTATATGTGGGAGCCTCAGATGGAATATGGTGAAACCATGAGGCTTCCATCAGCCTGCCTTGATGGTCAGAGGAAGCATTACACCTTCTGCACCAGCAAAATAGTCTCTGTGGTCAGCATCCTGCCCCCTCTCTTCCCCATGGGTTCCAGGAGGGTCCAGGCCACCTCCTTCCTCCCCTTAACCCCACCCTTCCCCGCTTGCAGAATTGAGGACTCTGCATGGCATAGTGAGAAGCCACAGTAGCTTAAGGGTTTGTGATCTTCCTGGGATTTTGGGGAGTGGGGGCAGCTGAAGACTTTGCATGATCCTAGGGCAAGTTAACGAGTAAAGCAATGAACAGTGAATTGGTTAAAACAATAAAAACGTAATAGCAATACACAAGAACAGCAGGCTGGCAGCCATGGGCAGTGTTCAACTACAGAGTCCTGTCAGTGGAAATATTTCTGCTTGCACATTTTTATTTTGTTTTGTCTATTTATTTAATTTGTATACCACTCTCCATCCAAAGATCTCAGTATGGTTCGCAATGAGCCCTTCCCTCCTCTGCTTCCCCCTGTGGAGTGTGTGTGTGTGTGTGTGTGTGTGTGTGTGTGAACAGTTATTAAAACACACTGCAGTACTTACTGCATCTGGACCTTGGAATATATCCAAGGGTATGGTTTTGAACCTTGCAGTAAATCTCTCCATGAATGAAATCTGAAAGAGAGCCCCCTCTGTGACACCACTGCAATAATCTCTGATTGCTTTTCCACTGTTAAATCCTAATAACACTTGTTATAATAGACAGTTTAACTTGGGAGTTCTGGCCATTTCCCAGCTTAATTAGTCTAGTAGCTACTAAAATTGGCATTTGCCAAGAGACACCTCCGAGCTGTCTTGGTAATTACCTTGGCAGTACCCATAAGTAAAAAAATACATACATACATGCATACATGCATACATACATACATACATGCCTTCTGGGTTTGGTGTGTCCCAATATCTGGCTAATCCTTAATTCTTTATGTCTGTTTTGTAAGGAGCATTTTGCTTCAGTTCATTTGTTCTCTCATTTTTCATACAGCCATATTCAATTTTTCATGTGAGCTACACTCACCAGTCGCATTTCAGTCTGGGATTCAATACATTTCTTCATGAGACATTTACAGTTACAAGGAATGATGTGTATAGTGCTGGGAAGAGGAGATGGGGGGGGAGAGAGAAAACACCACCAAACCAAAGGCAATGGAGGAAAACAACCACCACCAAAGACAATGGTCTGCAGCAGTGACATAGTGTGTTTGGGGGGCGCACAGGGATAATTGCCCCAGATGCGAAATTGTTAGGATTGCAAAATTTCAACAAGTGCTGCCTCAATGCAGCTGCATGCTTCCATCACTGGGCTCCATTGGGGGGGGACTTCTCAGTGTAAACCAGGAAGTGACCTCTCCAGACATTGGAATGACTCTTCGTTTCTTAGTTCTGCAGTTGTGATCTCCTGGGTGATGTGGATGCTGTTAGGCAGTTGAATGTGCATGTGTGCTCTATCCACTCTGAGCAGCCCCGGGCAATGGCAACCCATGCTATGCCTCTGGTCTGTAGCATGGATGACGAACCTATGATCCTACAGGTCCTGCTGGACTCCCCTTCCCACCACCCCTAACCATTGGCCATGTTGGCTGGGGCTGATGGGAGTTGGAGTACAATCACACCTGGAGGGCACCACCTTCCCTATCTCTGGTCTACAGTCACTTCACAAGGAAGAGTAGCAGCAGCAGTTGTTGTTATCTCAGTGAAGTGACATCTTTGATTTAACTTGCCTTTTTGGCATTCTCCGGTTTGTCAATGTGCATGAGCATCATCAGACAAGACCCGGAGTAGCCACATTTTTATTATGTTTAATTACAAAGAAAACAGAATTAGGAAGAACTAACCTGTGAGGAGCTTTATGCTAAGTTATGGAGCTCTCTGGCAACACAGACTTTCTAATAGCGAGGGCAAGGCTAACTTGGGTATGTGGATGGTGCAACTACCCCTTTCTGGTAGCCACACCTATTGGGTGAGGTCTTTTTGAATCATTCTCTCCCCTTCTAACCTCAAAGCTCCATGCAAGTGCTTTGTTTGCCCTCAGTAATGTCATGTCGTAAGCAAACTTCATCAAGCTGGTCACATGATTCCTGAATTCTGAATCCCTAAAATTGCACCTAAGAAGCCCTAGAGTTGAGGAACATAAAATAAAACAAAGATTAATAAACATACGGTGCAATCTGATGCATGTTTACTCAGAAGTAAGCACCCAGCGGGGTTTATTCCCTAGTGGCTATGTTTAGGATTGTAGCATTTTCTGTGAAAATTTCACTCCTTGTATCAAAATTAAAAAAAAAAAAAAATGCACAAGTTTTTTGTTTGAATATGTTTGTCAGGGAGCATTTGGTGACATTTGTGTTTTGTTTTGTTTTGTGGGTGGTGGTGGTGACACCTGCTAAGAAGATACACGTATATCAACAGTTTACTTCCATGTGAGTTTTCTTCCTTTGTTCTCAGTGATGCCAACTGCATTTGCTCATGCAGTTCTTTAATCTGATGGGGTTGGCAACCCAAACAAATCGTTAAGTGGAAGTGTGGGTAAATGAGGGTGATGTCAAAGAAAGTGAAGACGCAACCACAAGAGAAAGTACATGGCACACATGTGCTGCCTTCGAATATCAAAATTAGGGAGACTCAGCTGAATCAAATATTTCCAAATTTATTGGCTAAATTTTAGCTGCTGCTCTATAGTATAGCAGTATTTAATACGCTGGACATTTCGATCTGAATCACTGCAATTGGATTCTGTTTAATTCTGCCTGCCATGTCTTCGAATTGTTTGGGACTGCTTTTTTATGCTTAGGTTTTATGTCTCTGCAGCACTTTAAATTACTTTTTTTATTTTGACAGCTGCACCACACTGTCAGGCTGTTTGCAGCTCAGAATCAACCACAAGTTGGAACAGGCAAATGTTTAAGCCTAGGAGAGAACTGAAATATATGGCTTCGGTGATGTCTTAAAAAAATGCGCGAGTTTGGCATTTCCAAGAAAAACAATAAACTAGAATCGTAGGTGTTTGATATCCGAGCACCATGACTTTTAGATGCTTCACCTCCTAAAAAACACAAATTACTTTTAAGCCCGTTCATTTTATAGGACCAAGTTCTCTTGGTGCTGGTACCTGAGTTCCTTGGAACAGAATAGTAGCAACATTTCCAGTACAGACAGGGCAAAGTTGATCTCTGAGAACTAAGCTTTTACTTCATAAGGTATTGTCAGTGTGCCCTCCCCAAATAGGATCCAAATCAGCATGGGAGTAGGGGTGGGGCTTTTCCCCCCTCTCTTGTGGTCCTAATAAGCACTGAGAGAGGGAAAACTTCCAATTTGTATGGAAGGAAAGCTCCCCGCTCCCCCCGTCTCAATAGGAGCTTTCCCTCCTGTGCAAATTGCAGGTGTGAAGGGACAAATTCATATTTGAACCACAGCAGAGGAAAAGTTAAAAAAAAATACCACCACTATGCAGGGACCGTTACCAGATCAGGGGCCTCATACTGGAAATATATGAAAGAGAAAGCTTATGCACAAGGGCCAATTATTGATTTAATGGCATGTATAGTTTGGCCATGATGCAAAGAGTTTCAGAGTCCTGACTCCCCCTGCCCGATGTAACACTTTAAGCCGGGGTCAGCAACCTTTTGTTTGAGGTCACCGGTTCACCGTCCCCCAGACCTAGTGGTAGGCCAGACTGCGTGCACAGCAGAGGGGGCTTCTCTCTCTCCCCCTCTCTCCCCAGCCCCTCCCTCCCCCTGTCTGCTGCTGCTGCTGCTCTGCCTATGGTTGGGAGCCAGAGGCGGCGCCTCTCCTTTTCGGACCAGCTTTCCTGGGCATCAGGCATGGGCCAGCAGGTGCGCCAAGCTCCAGCCCACAGCGTGGCCATGGGGAGAGGCCGATGGGCGGGCAGCAAGGCTTCCTATCAAAGCCCAGCCCCCTTCCTCTGCAGGGCGGGGAGAAGCCAGGAAGAGGGAGGGAGGAGGAGGTGCCACGGTGAGGGAGGGAGGGGAAAAACTGCAAAAAAAATGGCGCTCAAAGAAAAGGGGGGAAAGGCAATCACGCCGATCCAAGCGGCAATTGCAGAACCATTTGCGGGCTGGATCCAGAGGACAATTGTGCCAGATCCGGCCAGCGGACTGTAGTTTGTCGACCCCTGCTTTAAATGCATCCAATGGTACCCCCCATGTAACATACAATAGTTTTTTTTTTTTTTACAAAATCTATCCTATATACTAGATGGGGTGTGTGTGTATTTTTCAGACATGTTCCTTTCTGAGAGCCACATAGCAGAAATGGACCAGGCCAGAAGCAAAAGTAGAATGAGCAGTATATATAAATGTCACCTTTATGTAGTATGCTAGTATCTACACACCCATACATACCTCCGAAGCCTTCACCCAAGCTAGAAGAGCCATTATCCGAGGTCCAGGTTGTTTGCCTAGCAATCTCAGCAATGCCAATAACATAGGGTCCATGCTGGAGTTGCTGCAACAGATTCCCTGACCTTGTGCAGAATAGGTCTGAATCAGGCTTCCGCAACCTTGGCCCTCCTGATGTTTTGAGACTACAATTCCCATCATCCCTGACCACTGGTCCTGCTAGCTATGGATCATGGGAATTGTAGGCCAAAATCATCTGGGGGGCCAAGGTTGAGGAAGCCTGGTCTGGATGGTGTATTGATACATTGTCCAGGACTGGTTTGGGGGTCAGGTTACAATGGCGTTTTCACCCAGTGGTGTATCGCAAGTGGGGATTGCCTGGCAGCCAGCGCCTTTGTCATGAATAGTATGAATGTTAGGCCCAAAAGAAGATGGAGAATTCACAAGGCATGATATGCTGGCAAACAAAGTGAGAAATCTAAGAGGAATGTGTGACTGTGGTGTTGTCTTAGTCTGTTGTTTAAGGAAAGCAAAACAAAAACAAAAACAAAAAAAAACCATACAAAAACAGGGAGGAACCGGCAATGGGCCACGGACATGAGATAAAGGTATGGAACATACTGTCAGTCTGCTCTGAGGTATGACTGAAAAGGGTTTTCTTGATGGTGGTCCAGGAGGAGAGCAGGAGGAGAGCGGTGGAGATTCAATCCTTCTCCAAGCCAGCCCACAGACAGCAATGGGGGAAGAAGACTATAGATAGGACTCTCTGCATGCCCTCAGTGTGTCGGGACTAGCGCTGCAGCTTGACACCCACAGCTCTTGCGTGAGGCATGATCAACCCATGTGAAGGGCCTTGTGAGTATGGATGAATGAATGTGTGAGTGTTTGAAACTCTTGGCACCAATGTATTAATGTATACTTGATTATATGAAATAAATGTTACATGAAAGGTATAAAACAAAATAAATAATAATAATAATAATAAATCCTTCCAGTAGCACCTTAGAGACCAACTAAGTTTGTTCTTGGTATGAGCTTTCGTGTGCATGCACACTTCTTCAGATACAGGGCCAGGACCAATGCTGCTTCCTTTTTAACATTGTGATGTATCACAACATCACAATGTTTACCTGGTGATACATCACAATGTTGAAAACCTGATACTGCCCAGCCCTAGGGCAGAGTAGTAATGAATTCTCTCCTCCACAAGAATGAGTTTTAAAGCTTTACTGGGAACTGTTTTAGAATAGTTACAAACAAGCTTTACAAAGTAACCCATTTGGTCTTTAACAGCAATGTGGTCCCATCTTCTTTTAAGTCCCTAAAACTGTTCAGTAAACTGTTCAGTAAACAGACTCCCATGAGAGGTTGTGGACTCTCCTTCCTTGGAGGTTTTTAAGCAAAGGTTGGATGGCCATCTGTCATGGATGCTTTATCTGAGATTCCTGAATTGCAGAGGGTTGGACTAGATGACTTTTGGGTCCCTTCCAACTCCAAGATTCTATGAACTTTCCTCTCTCTGGTCCCAGAGAGCAAGTTCCTAAGCAACTTGCTTTTCCATCAGCTTGGAGCTTAGCCACTACAGCTACTGTGCTGCTGGCTCCATCACTGATGCAGATAACTGTGGTCTCAAGTTTCACCTTCCTGCCATGGGCGTACCCAGGATCAAAACTGGGGGGGGGGGGGCAAGCCATGGTTGTTCAGGTTGTGACATTTCAGCACGGAAAAGGTGAATGAAACCAAAATTTTAAGAAAATTATATATAATTATAGCAGTGCTTTATTACGGTTGTTATTACAATGATTTCCTTGGGAAAAAAAGAGGCTTCATACATATCCAAACTGCCTTTAGCTACCCCGTGAACCTTGACACGTGCAGGAGAGATGCTGACCCCCCCCCCCGAAAAAAACATGGGCCGCGTTTCTGCTCGGTCGGTAGAGTGGACATCTCCTCGTCATTCTGAGGCCCTGCCCGCGAGGTTTACATTCGCACCACCACCACCACCACCATCATTTGGGTCTTGCTGTGAACTTACTGCCCAGCGGGAACAGAAATGCACTCTGCACATGTTCAGAGGCACCCTGGTTTCTCTTCTTGACTCCTAACGGAGAAGCAGCCAACAGACGGGGACCCAGCCAACGTCTAAGAATATCCCCCCGCCGCCCCGCCGATCCCAGAAGGTTTTGCTGTGGGGGTTGCTGGCAGTTGGGAGGAAGAGGCGCTCTGCACTTGGCTCAGAGGTGCCGGAGCCTCGGTTTCCATCGCCTCCCGTGGCGCACAGAAGCAGCGCTCTACTTACAGACTTTTCGGGGTGCAAACAGCACCCCGGAATGGATTGCGTCCGTAAGTAGAGGTACCACTGTATTTAAAATATTTATGCACCTGCCCTTACATTCAAAATTCCCAAGACAGTTTATAAGAACTAATACAAATTACTTTAAAAACTGTAATAGGCAGTACTGAAAACGATCTATGTGCAGGGGGTTAGGCAGAGGTTAATAAAGCCTGGGGAGATAAAAAGGTCTTTAGAAGGAAAAGGATTTAGAAGGCGATTGGGCCAGATCCAGCCCCTGGGCCTTAGTTTGCCTACCCATGGCCTAACCTCTTCTATAGGCCTGTTGCACAGATAATGGGGGAAAGAGAAATGTATGGGGAGGGAAAGATGAGATAGAAACCTAACAAATTACTAAATGCATAGGATGGGAAGGGTGAACTCTCATCCTTGGCCTCAGGCAGCAAAATGTCCTTCACTAGCCCTCAGGGGAACAGCTCAGCTGGTAGAGTAGGAGACTTTCAATCTCAGGCTTGTGGGTTTGAGCCCCATGCTGGATAAAAGATTTCTTCGTTGCAGGGGGGTACTTGGACCAACTCTACAATTCCATGAAATGCACAAGCCCCATTGATTGTCACCACCACCCCAGTTTTCACCAAAGAAAGCTTCCTTACTGCTTTCAGAAAGCAGTAGCCAAGGGAAGTGTCATTGACTGGGTCCCCTCTCTGGGTCTCTGCCTGGGGGCCAAGGGGAAGGGAAAAGGGAATGAAGGGGCAGCAGACGACAGGCTGAAGACAATAAAAGGCGAGAAAGCGACGAAGGAATGAGGGGAGGGGAGAAAAGAAAAGTTGAGTGAGGAAAATGGCAATGGCACAAGAAAGGAGGTAAAGTATGAAGGGTGGAGTGGAGAAGGCTGAAGGAAATATATCTGGGGCTGGGGTGGAAGAAATGGAAAGGACGCAAAGAGGAGCAGGAAAGGAGGAAGGGAAAGGGACAGAAAGCGAACGAGAATCAGGAGGAGGCTGAAGGAGACCGGCAGCGCAAAAGGAAGGGAATATGAGGAGCGAGGGGAGAGAAAAAGGGCGAGAAGGGGAAGGGGCGAAGGCACGCAGGCACCCGATGGAGGGGCAACGAGAGAGAGAGAGAGAGAGAGAGAGAGAGAGAGAGAGAGACGGCCGGGTGGGGAGGGAGGGAGGGAGGCTGAGGGAGGCGCGAGAGGGAAGAGCGAAGCCTGAGCAGAGCCGTCCCCACCGCAGCCCGCCGCTGTGAGCGCGCGACAGGCGCTCCTCCTTCGCCTCCGGGACAGGAGCTGCCTTGGGCAAGGGGGGGGGCAAAGGGAGGAACTCGGGCGACGGGGACAGCAGCCTCCTCCTCCACTGCCTCCCCTTCTTCTCCGCTCCTCCCCTCCAACCCCGCTTCTTCCTCAGCATGACGCCGATCATTTTTGCTTCTAGCAGCTGCCCCTACTGCCCCCCCCCTTCGGTACGCCCATGCTTCCTGCTGTGTGAGTTCTGAAGCTCAGGTTTCCAGGATGAGTCATCAACTAGCATAAAGACTGTGAAATGAAAATCTAACCTTTTCTGCCATATTTGCCAGAGTGAAACTTCATGTGCCCAATGCAAACTTCTCTCTGCAAAAGATTTTCAAGCACAGCACATGCAAACATTACGTTTTATGCATATTAAACTTCTGTCTTTACCACTCCATAGCCTTTTACTCTCTCCTCTGCCCCTGGGTAGTGTCTCTTCCAGTGTAGAACTTGCTCTTTGGGAAAAGCAGGTATCTCAGTAGCAGAGGGCATGCTTTGCATTCAAAAGGTCTCAGGTTCCATCCTTGGCACCTCCAATTTAAAGGAACAGTTATCAAGTGATGTGGAAAGACTTCTGCATGAAACACCTGGAGAGCTGTTGACAGTCAGAAAAGACAATATGGGACTAGATGGGAAAAATAATATTTGGCCTAACAGCAGAAGAAGTCAGGATCTTTTAAATACCTTTGTTTGTGCTGCAAATAAAATATTGTTATTAAAGGATAATGAACTCACAGCTTCCCCTATTTGCCTCGCGAAATTTATTTCACATTTTTCGCTTCATTAGTAAATCCCTGCATAAAACCACACCTTTAACAATGATCTCCCTATGGCAACAAATTCGAGTGCTGCCTAGCTGCCTTAATGACTGGTACACTAAATATAACTAGGTTGTTGATGGACACTCTGTGGAGAGACTCTGGCCGTTTATGAAAATCACTGCAAATGGTGGCCAATTTACAGAAACGTGGCTGAAATGGGAACAGAACTGTACTGCAAAATTGTATTTCCATAATGCCAAATCCATAACTCTTCTTTTACAGCCATGGCTGAAGCGATCTTGCTCATATATTTGTCAGTGTTTTCAAACAGAGTTCTGTTTGCTACTTTTAGCCATTTCAGAGTGTTTTGCTAGAGCTTGGATGAGAAAAAGAAGAGTGATTTCAACAACATGTTTTGGACACAAAATGCCTTTGCAAGGATGGATGTGTGCATGTTGTAATGTGCCCATGTTTCTTGCCAACATGTGCTTGGAAATAACTGGGAGACTATTGGCAGCCTAGCATAAGTTGCTCCGGGCTTTGTGTTTTCTTTCTTCCAACCAAGAAAGACAACACAAGATGATATATTTGGCTAGAAGTCACAGCTATTAAATAATAAACTGGCTCAGCAGCATACATGACAAATAAGTCAAACTGCAGGCACCATCTTGAGACCATTAGACTTTTTGGGAAGTCTACTGCTGGTGGGCATTACCAATATTATTGACTTGTCAATATGTGTCCTTCATAGTTTGTCCACCAAAAGATGAGCTGAAGGGCCCCTGTCTGCCACAACCACCTTTGTTGGGCATCATTTGATGGCCTTGAGGGTTCAGATCTGTGCCTTTATTCCAGTTCTCTTGAGGGAAATGGCAATGGGGAGTAGGTTGAGCAAGCATCCTTCAGTCTCCAGGTGCTTACTAGGTCCTGGGATTGGGGAGAAATTCTATCTAGTTTTCGTTTAAGAATGAACTTGCCTAATTCACACTTTCTGAAGCAATGCATGAACTGGAGCACAGCCATCCTTCAAAATTTGCAACTATACAAAAATGGCACTGCAGTTCTCCAGCAAAGTAACATCTACCAAAATGCATACGAGAAACTGAAGTGTGGCTAAAAACACAGTATCACTGAAAATAACGTAGAAAAACATGCATTATATTGGTGAGAATTGTTTTGCACACATGAGACATTTGCAGCCAAATGCTGCTGACTTTTCATGAGGCCCTTAAATTTTATTTTATTTTAAAAAAAATGGAAACTGATGTGGAAATGTGAAGATTGGGAAAATGAGAAACTGAGAGTAAACTGGATTGACAGATTCACTCAACCCTGAAACCAGCTGCCAAAAATGGTGGGGAATATTTAGAGAACATTCTGCAAAGTGGCTTTCTTTTTCTACAGATGGAGGAGAGAAAATGAAGGAATTGTGGATTTTTTCTTCTTCAAGAAAACATGTCTAAGAAATTCCAGCTTACCAACATGGTTGGTCCCAGGTTGTGCAGGCCTAAATCAAAATGTGATGTATGTGACATAATAAGCTGCTCCTCAGGGTAGAATGAAAAGCTTCCCAATTCAAAGATTGGCCAAACAAACAAACAAACAAAACCCCATTCTAAGTTGGATACAATCTCTGAAAGTTTGCAGAAGGTGTGCCCTCAAGTCAGAACAGTGTTTGTGTGTTTGTGGGGTTGTGTGTGTGTGTGTGTGTGTGTGTGTGTGTTTTCCCCTCTCCCTTCAAGGCATCTGGAATAGCTACTAGGATGACAGCTGTGATAAATGTCTAAGGAAATACCAGACATGTCAAACAAAGACAGGGGTAGGAACGAAAGTTGGAAGGGTCACAAGTTGATCTCTGCTTCTAGGAACCCTGAGATGTGGAGTTCGCAGCGCGGATGGTGGAAGGGTTTTCCTACAGGAGGATCTCAGAGACAAAGACCCATCAAAATTCATGAGGAAAGAGTTGACGTATCCCTTCTTCAGATAAGGCCGCATTAAAAGAACAATGCACTTCTATATAGCACTCATCACCACTGTCATTTTAATGTTTGACAACTGTGCACAATCTGTCAGGCACAGTTTGCAAATTAAAAAGTACACCTTTAAAAGGTACTTTCTAACAGATTGACTATCTGGAGACTGCTTCCAATGCTTTGTCTGCCTATTAGTGGCTCAAGGGATATTGTGGTGATGGAGAAAAAGAGCATGCCACAGGGTGGGCATCAAAGTTGTGAAATGTTGCAGCCCTCTAGATGCCATTAGACTAATGCTCCCGTAAGCCTCAGGCAGCATGAATAGGGATGGTTGTTGTTGTAGTCAAGCAACATCTGGAGGAATGTAAAAGGTAAAGGTAAAGGGACCCCTGACAATTAGGTCCAGTTGCGGATGACTCTGGGGTTGTGCCGTTCATCTCGCTCTATTGGCCGAGGGAGCTGGCGTACAGCTTCCGGGTCATGTGGCCAGCATGACTAAGCCACTTCTGGTGAACCAGAGCAGTGCACGGAAATGCTGTTTACCTTCCCGCCAGAGCGGTACCTATTTATCTACTTGCACTTTGACATGCTTTCGAACTGCTAGGTTGGCAGGACTGAGCAATGGGAGCTCACCCCATTGCGGGGATTTGAACCACCGACCTTCTGATCTGCAAGCCCTAGGTTCTGTGGTTTAACCCACAGTGCCACCCACATCCCCTGGAGTAATGTAGTCTACAAGAATACCACACAGTGCATGTCCCTATTGATTCTGAAGCATCAATACATTCCTTCTTCAGCATCACCCTTTGGACTAAGTAGGATTCCCAAGCTCAGGGCCCCTACATTGTTGGCTGATAATCATTGATAGCCCTAAAGTCACAGGGCTAAGGGAGGGCTCCCTCCCCATGTTGGTCCATGCAGGCCTCGTGGATTTGGATGGGGAAGTTAGACAATTCCTAAGCAGAGCTCCTGTCCCTATCCTTGTTAGCTCCATAGGCTTAAGGGGCAGATCTAAGGATGCAAATGTTCAGCTTCAAAAGATGCCTTGAAAGTGCTCACCCAAATGCCCATTCACACATACTGCAGCTGCAATAGATAGCAGCTGCTAGATGGGCCATTGGCCTGATCCAGCAGGTTCTTTTTGTGTTTGCTATATTTGGATCAATGTGTGATAGGTGGAAAACACAACCACCACCACCACCCTGGCGACCCATCACTAACTTGAGTTTCCAAACTTGAAATTGCAACTCCTATGTAGTCTTATGTACGGGCAAGATGAGGGAATCCAACACTGAGATAATGGACAGTTGTGTGCCTGAATGTTTAAGGGACTAGGATTAAGGCAGATCTTGACTCACAGAGTTGGAAGGCACCCTAGTCCAATCCCATGCAATGCAGGAATATGCAGCTGTCCAAACCTGCAACCTGGGCATTATCAGCACAACCACTGTGACCAACTGAGCTATCTAGCTAATGGGACCCAAAAGAGAATACTGGAGTCAAAAATCAAGATGACACACACACACACACACACACACACACACACACACACAGTGTAAAAGCTTTTTGAATTGTTTTGGAATGGTGGTATATACTTATTTCAAAAGTAAAAGAAATGTAGCTTCAAAACCCATATGCATTTTAATTATGTGCATGGCTCTATTAATTTATCTCTTTTCATGTGATCTAGTAATTCATATTTTACCTTTCCTGTCATTGATTCATTGCTATCGTTTTTATATTTCAGCAGGCAATTAAAAGAGCCAGGACACCTTGTTCTTCTATTAATGTCTCTGGCAAAGTTTCTGGGTGTCTTTCATTCCACCGCTGAAGCTCAGGATATCATCTGTGCGAACATTTCTTTACTTTCACTAGCAGGAAAGATTACTTGAGAATGTTATTATTCTGAGCACAAATAAATGGGGGTGGTGGAGGCAAACTGAGATGTCCACTGGCTCCACCCTTCACCTCAACACATTCAATGTGCTTTTTCAACAGAAAGTATATATATAAAAAGGCCTGATTCCTAAACTTCCTCCATGTCTCATTTCTATCTAGAATTGACATTTACGTAGGGCTGTGATGACTTACTAAGAGTCACCCATGAGATTCATTGCAAAGCAGGGATTCAAGTGCCTACACCCCCAAACTATAGCCACTCTATTTGTCTCTTTGGCCTTTTCCATCCATCTGAGGTCAAGCCTGACCAGAAGTCTCTCTCCACTTTGCTGAGAATAAAATTCTAAATAACCTCTGAATAAATATGCTCCAAGGCGACTTCAAGATTAAAATAAGAGCACGGAATAAAACAGTCTCCCCAAAATTCCCAATGCACAATTGAGATAACAAATTATATAAGCACAGTTGGTATAATAAGAAATAAAAGCTGCCCGACCCCTGGCAGCTGAACAACTTTGTCTAAAAACTGGAGTGGGTGGACTTCCAGATGTCAACAGCTAAAATGTTCCACAGAAAAAGCCCTCTCCCTTGGGCCTACCAATCTTGCTGACTTAGTTTGTGGACGAACATGGAGAGCCTCTTTGACAGGACTTAAAAGGGCGAGGTACTCCTTGCTCAAATTGTTTAGTGCTCTAAACGTTCAAACCAGCACACTGTGGCCTGGAAGCTCATTGGCAACAAATGCAGCTGATTGTGGTCTTTTATGGAACCAATGAGCTGCTCCCATAGGTGCATTTGACCCTCTCCTTCCTGGCAAGCCACAGCAGCACCAAGCATAGGAGGTCAGTAGGTGCCACTGCCCCACCTACCCCACTGCTACTGCTTCTAAATCAGGTGATTGCATGGCAATGCCCCGTCCCCCCCTGTGGAAAATGAATGCCACATGACACAATTATATAAGGTTAATGTGCAGAAAAAGGCCACAACATTATTGGTTACAGATGTTGAGCGGTATTGGCTTAGGCATTGGATCCTAACCGACTATATCTGACCCCAGCCCATGTGCTGGGAGTCCAGGAAGGGTTAACCACCAGTAAAGGAGCCCCGTGATGCACATCAACTAGGAACTCTCCCTGGGGTCACCGATAGGGGCGTGCCTTAGGCCCTAACCTCCTTAGGCTTCAGACAGGGCCACGCCCCTGGAAACCTTTAATGGAATACCCTTCAAATTGCAGGGCAGGTGATGACACAACCTCCCTTCCTCACTCCTATAGAAATATTCCAGTGCCTAACCTCCAAAACCAAGAGTTGTGTTGCTACGAAGTAGGTGAAAAACCAAATGGCTGGTGCCAATTTGCCAAGTGGAAAAAAATCCTACCAGGCCCCTCAACGGCGACCAACCGAGGTCCATAGCAAGGTCAAAAGAACCTTAAAGGGCAGGTGGGCGGGAAAAACCAGAGCAGCTGGAGAGCAGGGTCAAAACTGGAAGGATTCCCGCCCATGCCCTGCTTAAATATGGCAGGGCACACCCCCAGGCCAACCGGATTGGTTGGCCTGGTGAGTGACGCGGCCAGGAATCCCCCTATCATGTGGAAGGTCCATGACTTCCTGCAACACCACCTCCGTTTTAAGGCGGAAGTGGCTTTGTACAACGGACATGTCAGTAATAATGGGGCAAGTCCTCAACTGTACAGAGAAGCTCACCCCAGGAAGGAAGAAGAGGTAGAGAGGGAAGAATAACTCACTGCATCCTCTTCCTACTAGCAGCCACCACACCAAGCTATTGGGGAGGGGACAGCTGGGCTTTGTTGGCATGTGTGTGGCTTCATTCTCTGGCTACGAGAAGTCATTTCCAGGACAAACAAGACTCAGCTGTTTTCCCTCATAGCTTAATGCTATGGCTGCCACCCAGGGCAACAAGAGGATATAGGTGAACAGGCAGTTGCTTCTCCATCTCCTAACTGGGGGGCAAGGTAAAGGCAGCGGACACAGGTGGTAGCACACAAACATGATCTCCATCTGTGAAAGGTTCTCTTAGTCTATGTGTGCAGTTGAACAGAGTGTTGCATCTGCTTGAGTTTGCTGCTGTGTTGTTATATGTGTACGTGCTTTTGGTACTTACATCCCAGGCATGCTCTTTAACAAACCCCGGATATGACCGTTAATGAGGTATACAACGTATTTTACAGTTGAGGTGACATATTGTGCTCCGAAACAGTAAAATAATGAAGTCATTAAATATTTGCTGTCTGTCAGTTAGCAGAGAACAAGCTGGCTAGAGACTTGGTTTTACCATAATGTAATATATCGAATGCATGACTTTACAGTCCGTATGAGGAAATGAAAGTCGGTAAGCTCATAAGAAGGATTTATAGTCATGCAGGTTCGGGGGGGGGGGGGAACCTAAGTAGGAAATAATGCAGGAGCGACAATTATGACATTAAGAAAGGGTTTCCAGTGTGTGGAACGTGGTGACATCTTTCTTCCTTTCTTCCTTTCTTCCTTCCTTCCTTCCTTTCAGAATCATATGAATAACTTGTAGCATTATCACTGAATTGTGCTTAATGCAAAATTGGAGGAACCTTGGAAATTGCCTTACCCTGAGTCAGAACACTGGTCCATCTAACTCAGCACTGACTAGCAATGGTTTTCTGAGTTTCCAGACTAGTGTTTGTCCCTAGGGATGCTGTAGATTGAACCTGAGACCTCCTGCATGCAAATTTCATACTTTACAATTGAGTTACAGCCCTACCCCAGGGAAGCTGAAGGGTCTTAGTAAAGGATAGCATGTTGGAATGTGGAAGGGATTCAGAAGAACTTCCCATTTCTGAAAGGTGGGTGTCCATGAGTTTAAAATGAAACGGTCCTCATTCAGGAAAATATCTGAAACCATCCATTCACCTTTCAGAAATCTGAGTTTAGTCAGTACGGGGGGGGGTGGCATTATCCATCTCCCAGAGTTGTGTATATTCTTTATTATTTTTTTGGGGGGGAATTCTACTTGCTGAAAAATGTACTTTTTTGGTAAATGTTCTGCTCAAGGGCAGTTGTTCTTTCTGATTTGGAGGCAGTAAGTGTGCTTTTGGGTGAAGTATGCAAGTTTTATTGGCTATGCAGAACCTGTGTAAACATAAATTGAACATACATAGTCACTAGGCAAACTACTGAGCATTTCAGCACTATTATAACATAAGCCTTCTCACAATGTTTTATTTTTGTGTTCTGTCCACTGCCAAACACCAGATGCAGCACTGAATGATCACGATTGGAGTTGGGTTGTCTCTATTGCTCTATGTCTCAAGGTCTGGGTTGGGACCTCCATCTGTGGTCTGCCTACAACCGTGTTCCAGTTTCATATTGATGGTGCTGGCAGCCATTTCGAAAAGAAAGCTGTAGGACCCATTTCCTCTCTGGGGCCAGCTGTAGGACTGAGCTTCAGGGAGAGCAACCTCTGCTAACAGTGACCCAGTGGAGAAATTCTGTGCTGACCTCCCAAAGGCAGGGCTTTGGAAAGATGGTGCTCTGTTTTATTCTGGCTTTGTGCCACTTAGGTAAGCTGTGTAATTCATGCAAAATCCTTATATATCCATGTGCAAATCATTAAGATAAAGGTAAAGGTAAAGGAACCCCTGATCATTAGGTCCAGTTGCGGACGACTCTGGGGTTGCGGCACTCATCTTGCTTTATTGGTTGAGGGATCCGGCGTACAGCTTCCAGGTCATGTGGCCAGCATGACTAAGCCACTTCTGGCGAACCAGAGCAGCGCACGGAAACGCCGTTTACCTTCCTGCTGGAGCGGTACCTATTTATCTACTTGCACTTTGACGTGCTTTCGAACTGCTAGGTTGGCAGGAGCTGGGACCGAGCAACGGGAGCTCACCCCATTATTTATTGCTGAATTGTAGCAAATGACAATTCGAGTTTTCCAGGGATTGCTGTTTGCTACAATTCAGCAGGAAAGAATGGGTTTTTGTGGGTAAAGTGGCAGGAATGATGATGATGGATATGTACCTGGAAAGCCTGGATCTGTGCCTAGAAATGCAGAGCAAAGATAAGTGTGGACGAGCCCGATAGCCATATACAAACTTAGGTAAAGCTCCCTCAGTCAGTTTATTCATTCTCAAAAAGCTCTCTGTCCCATTTTTCAGAGTGACTGTGCACCATTGTAACATATTGCTTCTCATTATATTGCAATTGCATGCCAATTTTAATTAGAGCCACAAGCTTCAATTGGTAGAGTAATCAACTACAGCTTTAGTTGATTGATTGGTGGCTGTCAATTTTAATCAGCGAGGGCACCTTTTAATTGTTGGTGCTGGGAGTTAAACGTAGCCTACGTTTGTTTCCTTTTGTATTCTGAAGCCACTTTGGTTCCAATACTATGAAAGAGAATGAAAAGGGAATTATTACAGATGGCTTTAGCTTTTGATAATGAGTGGTAGCTTTCAGCTTTGCTACAATTACTTATATCTCACCTTCGGGATCCAAATCTTTACCATGTGGCTTACAAGAAGATATATTACAACACATTGTTATGAAGCACAAAGCATAACAGAGTCTTTGTGCTGACCACCTCCATTGCAAGGATCCTTCAGAAGGGAATTGCTGCCAGGAGCATTATGTACAGGTATGTTTTGATGCATTGAATAGAATGAAAGTTTATGAGTCATGACAGAGGGGAGAGCACATGTACAAATTCAACAGGGCTTTGTTAGTTTGTTTTGTTGCTATTTTGTTAATGTTGTTAATATTGTTTTATAGATATGAATGCTGTTGTACTTTGTGAATCCTATAATATGATTTTTTTGGTGTAACTATGATGTTTAGCTTATTTTTTAGTTGTTTTGTTAGCAGTGTTACATGGATGGTAATTGTTTTATTTGAGATTTGGGATTATTTTACTGGTGTTTTGTTTATGCTGTGTCCGTGATGTTCCGTTATGTTATTTTTTAATCTTTTGTTTGTAAGCCGCTTTGGGATTTATTTGAATAAAAGTGGCATAGAAATAGAATCAATCAACCACATACATTGGCAGCTGGTGGGGTAGAGCCACAGAGCTGCCCTCTTGTCACTAACCCTAACCCTGACGGACCTTTCCCCAATCCACAAAGGTTGACACCATCCAGGCAATAGCACATTTAACAGTTTCCTATAAGGGAGCTGGATCTAGTCTCATTCAGCCCTGGTAGGAACACACACTTCCTTGAGGTGAAAAGTATAAATCTTCTGCCTGGGGCTATGAAGCTGTTTAAAGGGAAGAGCTCATCTCAATGCACCCTTGATGGAATACACAGGGCCCAATAAAGTTCATTCCCTTCCTCCATATTTCTGACTAGCAGTACACATGAAGAGGGACTATAGCTCAGTGGTAAAGCATATACTTTGCATATAAGCAGTCCATCTTTGGTCCCCACCCTGTACTCAACACTTACCTGTGACTCCTAGAAACTCTCAGAATGTGACAGCAGCCACACCCCAAGAAATGCTTTGACTGGTGGGCCAAACCAGCTGAGAGTAGCTGATGAGTCTCAAAACATCAATGAGTAAGAGACTCTGCATGTGAAGAAAGAGTCCGGAGGATTGACTGGATGAGACCAATAGGGGTCCAATGCTCAAGAAAACGGTTTCTGCATATGCTGTAGAGGGAAGTGAGTGCCAGATAGGGCTCAGCAACCTGGGAAGGTAACCTCTCTAGGAGAAGTGGGAACTCATATCCCAAACCTCTGCTGCCTTTAGGTTTATCTTCAAGAGTGATCGCTCCCCACATCAAATGGGGGGCGACATTTGCTTGGTCGCGTGCAGCCCCTTGAGCTCCTGGGCGACACCTGGTAGTTTGGACTGGCTTTGCCTTCCCCTAGGGGGGATACCTGATACCTCAGGTCTCCGCCTACCCCAACTAGGCACCCAATCCTGCCTGGGGGAGGCATTGCCAGGGGATTGGCCAGGTAAGGGGAGGGACTACCTAGCCCACACAATAGAAGGTGTAGCTTACCTGGGAAGCAGCAGTCGGGCTCCAGAGCTTCTCCCACCCTCCACTCCCTCAATTAACTCTTAATTTTGCAGGTTAACCTCTTCTCCACAGGTACGCAGGCGCTGCTATGTCAAGGCCGCTGTTGAAGGGCCAGAAAGGAATTTCCCTGCATTGGCAGGTTTTGCCTTTCCTGTAGCAATTCGTCACAACTTTGGCGGTTTCAGGCCTTGGGCGGAATCCTTTAGTCATCTTCCTAAATGGGGGGGGGTGGGGCAGTGACTCCATGCCCCCAGTGCGGCAGCAATACCAGGGTTCCCATTAAGGGGGTATTAGGGGGAGGCATTGACCATACGCTGAGAGGTTGTCATTGCTCTCCCCCACCAGTGGTGGCAAAATGGGGGGGCTATCTGCTTAAACATATGTTCTCCAGAGCTAGCCCAATCCCCGCACATTCTGGATAACCCTGAAGTTTCCCAGATCCCCGGCTGGGGGCTGGGAAGGATAAATGCCCAATGCCTGAGCCAAGGTCTCCCTACATCTGAATCTTAATAAAGTTGTGGCCAATTTTAATCCCATAGCACGTTGTCTTGTGTCATTATTCTGCTCGGGGGTCGCCTGGGGGTTGGGGGACTCCCCCTGTCCACGCAAAAGAAAACCCAAATCTGGAGTGGAGTTCCTAACACGGTGAGATGGCGCCTTGTACGCCTCCCTCCAGCAACTCCTGCAGCCAAGCTGTGGCCAAACGTATTGCTCTGCTTTCCTTTGGACCACATCAGCAAGGTCAAGAGGAAGGTCTTGTCATCTGGGCAGCCAATGTTCTCCATACACACTGCCCAGGCTTGTGGCCTGGGGAGGTCACTTTGGGGCTGCTAACACATTGGTTTGACTACATCCCTGGAGGTGCATTTCATTGCTCTTGAGAGAGATGAATGTCAACAACAAGGCAGTCCAAGGTCCTGTCCCTGGCATCTCAAGGTACAGTCAGTATAGACAATACTGTCTATGCTGCTCCATTGCTCTGACTCAATATAAGGTGGTTCCCTCTGTTTCTGTGTATTTCACTGGTGCTCAAAATAGGAAGTGTGTGCATTGGCTGAAGAAGGGATGGGGAGTTAGCAGAGGGTTCCATTAATATGCCAAATCACCCCACTGTGTGTAGGTGGGCCCCAGGGAGGATAGCTTGTTTTTTTGGACCCCTACAAAGGAAAATATCAATGTGTTGAAAACATAGGTGAGCATATCCAAGATTAGAAATATTAAGCTTAGATATAATAGAAATATGAGAAGATTGTGCTTAGAAACATTAGCGAAGGAAACAGTCATGAGAAATTAAAATGGAAGGCTAGTATGCCAAAATAAAGCATATTCATCATAAGCGGAGACAAATATGACCTTTCCTTTCAAAGAGATTTCCTTACTTCCTGCGACTGCTTCTGCATCAAGGCAGGGTGAATAAAATGTGATATGTGGAGGCCATCTGGAAGCCGCAACTAAAACAAAACATGTCAGCTTATGGCTGTCATTATTAAATGGTGCAGCAAAATGCACATAATCCATGCTCCATGAACTTGAAATTGACTGCCTTCTAGCTTCTAATTAGAGAACAATTTTGACGTTAGTGTGTAAAATCCTAAATTTGCTAAGGCCTGGTTGTCTGTGAAACTGGGAAGTTTTGTTCTGAGAAACTGTTTCATTTACGGGACGCTGTTGCAACATTACAGTTTTTATAAGACAGCAGTGATTCACAAGCTGCAGAGGGATGATGTCAGCTGTCAGGATGGACACAAGTCCTTCCTGGAAAGTGCCTTTTTTAATGTCCTCGAGGTATTACAGAAGCAGCAGTAGAATGGGATATAGTGTTTTGTGGTTTTTCAATCCCCTTAACATTGATGCAAACACAACGTCGTTTTTTTATTGCACAACTGTCACGATAGCTGGAATGGAAGGCAGGGATGGGATGGGTGGATGAACCTGCCATGAATCTGACCCTCCTGGCACTGTGTCCACACCACATTGACCCACATCTAAGCCTTCCCACTCCTGGGAAGTGGCAGGTGTGCAACACCGCCACACCTTCATCACCCCACAGATCACTACTGAGAGTATGGTTTTACTAAAACAACTTCCATATAAACAAATACTTGTGGCCTATCAGAAACTTCCATGGCCGGTTGATTCAGTCTAGCTTGGGTGGAGACTATCAGAGTCCTAATAAAATCTGGGTTGGAACTGGGTAGGAGTCAGATTTGCTAGAACTGCTGGGACGAAACATGGAGGAAACTCCTACATATTACACCAGAAAGCCATATTTATCCTACCTTCAGAATAGTTTTTGCTCTGAAACATTGGAGCTCATTGTGGTCCAATAAGCCTGCCTCTCCCCTTTATCATGGGGGAGTGGGGTATAATCCATTGCCTGAAGGCTGGTCCACACAGGAATGTTCTTCACCTGGCATACCCTCCAAAATTTATCTGATGAAAATAGGGACATCCTATTTAATAATAAAGACCCTAAAGAAGGCTGATCGCAGAAGAATTGATGCTTTTGAATTATGGTGCTGGAGGAGACTCTTGAGAGTCCCATGGACTGCAAGAAGATCAAACCTATCCATTCTGAAGGAAATCAGCCCTGAGTGCTCACTGGAAGGACAGATCCTGAAGTTGAGGCTCCAGTACTTTGGCCACCTCATGAGAAGAGAAGACTCCCTAGAAAAGACCCTGATGTTGGGAAAGATGGAGGGCACAAGGAGAAGGGGACGACAGAGGATGAGATGGTTGGACAGTGTTCTCGAAGCGACTACATGAGTTTGGCCAAACTGCGAGAGGCAGTGAAGGATAGGCGTGCCTGGCGTGCTCTGGTCCATGGGGTCACGAAGAGTCGGACACGACTGAACGACTGAACAACAACAAAATAATAATAAATAATAATAATAATAATAATAATAATAATATCCCACCCATCTGACTGGGTCCCCCCAGCCACTCTAGGCGGCTTCCATCATATATAAAAACACAATAAAACATAAAACATTTCAAAACTTTCCTAAACAGGACCGCCTTCAGATGTCTTCAAAAGGTTGTATAGTTTCTTTTCTCCTTGGCTCAGGGGTCACAATGCTCATTCTTATCCAGAGCTTCGAATTTAGCAAAGTCTACAATAATGATATTTGAGACCCTGGATTGTGATGTCCACATGGGGACAAACAAATGTCTATAGCTTTTACTCCACATAATCTGTTTTGAAATAGATAATATTTTAAACTGAATTGAATAAAAGTGGATTTCACAATGAACATTAATTCACCATAGAGGGATAAACCAGCTCCTTGAGTAATTAGGTATTTTATAGAAGTTTTATTTGCACAAATATATTGTGTCCTCTCTACTTAGCTATAAACATTTCCCTCCATGTATAATAGAACCCTTTTAGCATTTACAGTACAGCTCATTACAGTGGGTATAAATTAACCTTTTTTATATGCTAAATGTGATGTGTATTGAAAACCATGTTTCTCTTATCCTTAATAAAGCAGTACAGTTTACCTCCACAGATTAAAAAAAAAAAGTTATACTGTCATATTGTCTTAGGTCAGGCACGTCCAACAGGTAGATCGTGATCTACCGGTAGATCACTGGACGTCTGTGGTAGATCTGTGGTAGATCATTGGCTCACCTCAAAGAAGCTCAACAACTTTGACCTGAACCCCAAAGAAACAGGGCTTCCCTTCCTAAGAAAAGCTCAACAACTTTGACCCAACCCCCCCCCCCATTCCCTCCTGAAAAAAGCTGTACAACTTTGACCTGAACCCCCCAAAAGGGGGTAGATCACTTCCAGTTTTTAACTCTGTGAGTAGATCGCAGGCTCTTGGAAGTTGGCCAACCCCTGTCTTAGGTGAAAACCCTCAAAATTAACAAATTATAAGGAACACAGGAACTTATTCATATTGAGTCCATCAAGTTCAATCTTCTAGTAGCAGCTCTGTAACTTCACTTCTCATGGTGAAGGAACCAGCAGAAGACCCTCGGAGGAGGATCTCAGTGTCCAGGCTGAGCGATGGAGGTGGAGATGCTCCATCATTTTATATGATTAACTGCATGTGATGAATTTGGAAGTCTCTAAAGAAGGGGTGGGAAAACCTTTTGCAGTCGGGGGGGGGCACAGTCTTTTGCTTTAAATAGTTCTAGAAAATTGCACAAAATCTAGTTAGTGGGTTCCATGGGTTTATAGATGCATGGAATTCAGTTTGTATCGAAGTATGTCCTACAATTTAGTCTCCCTTTCTACCACTTGGTTATGGGCTTGCAGCCCGCTCTACAGCCTTGTCTCCAACTAGGTTTGGGCTCCCTGTGTAATGCAATGCTCTGTTTCTTCTGATTCTAATCCACTTCTCCAACTGGATTGTTCAATACAGAGAAACAATAGAATTTTCTGTTGTGGGAGAAGACACACCAAGAACAGTGACTCTGAGAAGGCAAACTCCTCTGAGAACAGACGAATCTCTCATAATCTTTTAATCTTTTTTTAAAAAAATAAATAAATAAATAAAGTGGGTTCTCCTTCATGGAGAGCACATGTTGCGGTGGGGGCCAGCAAATTACCCCTTGGTTGCTGGGCGGGTTAGTATAGATGGCCACTGCTGTGATTGGACCCAAGGGTGTTGTTGGGGAGATCTGTATGTTGCAATTTGTGATGGACAGCCCAGCGTCTATATATTGGCCAGTATGCAACGTGATATCCCTCTTGGCTGCGTGCTCCGGATCACCCGCCCTCCCTTCCCTATATTTAGGCCTCTGCTTATTGACCTTGCTATGCCTGTCATGGGGTCGTCTGCTGTTGGGGCAGGGGCCTGGTAGGAATTTTTCCATTTGGCTGATTGGCTGGTGCCATCTGGTTTTCGCCTACTGCATAGCAAATAGTCACAACTTGTAAGGTTGGCGGTTAGGCATTGGTTATTCATGTTGATTGGAGGAGGGGTTATGATTGATGCTGGTGTTCGGGGAATTCTGTTAAAGGAATCCAGGGGCTCGACATGCTTTTGTCCGTATCCCCCAGTCGGGGGCCAGGGCCTCTCAAGAGCCTCTGGGAACCTCGGGAGAAAGGGGAGGGTCAGATCCCCCGGCTCCCCTTCTCGCCCCAGAGTGTTTTCCACTGACTGACAGTCATCAGTTCTGTCCCCAGCGGGACAGATAGTTTTAACCAATGCCCAAGCAACCACTCACATTATTTGTATTTTAATAAAGTTATGGCCAAAATTATGCCAAAAACCAAAACTAAAATTCTGTCTGATGTGTGAATATATTTGAGGGGTGGTTTGGGGACCTCAACACGCAATATTCCCTAACTGGTTTTGATTCTGTATCTCTTTTCTCAAGACATGGTTATATTGTTTTCTGTACCTCTTAGAGATGTTTAAACATTAAGTGGTTTAGAAATGCTTCTAAATAAAACAACGAATAAGACTTGAAGGTATGAGTGCTTTCAATGAAGAACAATGGCTTGAAATGCATTGATACCACAAACAGATATCAGGGTGTTGTTATTGTTGTTGTTGTCATTTGCAGCACCTTGCAATTCACCCCATCTTTTCTGCCCTCCATGTGACCCCATTTCACTGAGGGTGGTGATGGAACATGGCACAAGGAAGTCTCAAGGCCTCTTCACGTGTTCCTCATTACCAGTGGACCTCTGATGGATCCTAGAAGACCTCATTGGTACTCTGTTAAAATTGGACTCAGCAAAAATGCCTCAACCTCCAATGCAGCCGTCTGCTTTGTGTTCAGATTCCTTCACTAAGCAAAGCCAACTGGCTGAATCCCAGTTCAATGTGATAACTGAGCTCAAAGGCTCTGCAGCATATAAGCAAAGTAAAACATCAGTTATTGGAGAAGCTTGATCTCTCTCCTCGCCACTCCCATTCTTCGCCAAGCCATTAACACTTTTTTTAAAAAAGTATTTCAGTCAACCATTGTTGGCCTTTGCTGAACGTCTCTTTAACAACCCTGCTCCAAGCTTTATTGGGCATCGCAATGCCCTCTTAGTGTCAAATTGCTGCATTGTGAAAGTCAAAGAGAGTATGTTGATTCTACTCCTAAGTGACATTGCTGAAGCATGGCAAACATTTAGTAACCTGCCTGACAAGTTGTCTCTTTCACAGAGGGGTTACAAAAAAAATAAAAAATAAAAATGATCTGACCATGATTGATGGCGGAGTCGCCCCTTCTCGGTGATGGGGAAAATAAGTTGAGTCAAAATAGATCTAGCTACATTATGGTGCTTCTCTCTTTACTGCTGCCATCTCATTTCTCTTCATTTAGATAAGAGAGTTTTGCTTTGAACACTTTTATTCCAACAGCCTCCAATATACCAACCACTGTGCTTATTACTTTCTTCTTTTCACTTTGAAATTACTTCAGAGACATTGTTTCATTAAAGGGGAAGACTTTTCAAACCATGCTTACCAATGTTGGTAGAACATGTCAAGGACAACTGTGCTGAATATTAGAGTCCCAGCTAGGGTGCTCATGCTGTGTTGTTTATATTTGGGTATTTATTATTGAAAGCAGTGTAGCATAGTGACTATGCTTGGTTAACATGTGATACGAAGTGCATAAAGCAATTGATCCAAGTGAGGTTGGTGTCACATTCAAATTGGGGCTGCTGGCAATATTAGAACCATGGGGGGGATCTATCATCTGCAGGGATGCTGCCTTGACCCTCTAATGTTTCAACAGAAAATGCCCGCCCGTTTATAGAATATTTGGATTGTATTAGGAAGATTTGATAGAGAGGTTGGAGAGAATTGAGTCTGGGCACATTAAGACACCTTCAGCAATAGGTAGCAGAGAATGGTTGTCCTGAATTTGGGGTACAGGGCCAAAAAGCACCAAAACTGGAGGTATTTTTGATGGGGAAGATTTTTCTGAATTTTTAGTAAGCTCTGCCTCTCTTACCACCAATTTAGTAATGCATCTACCTTTTGCTGCCAAGGGTTGGTCTTACCAATTTTTTATGACTTAAAAGGTTCAAGGGGTGGTGTCTTACCAGTATACTCAAAAAAATACTGGGGACATTTTTTTCATTATGAGTCTTGTTGTGATTTAAGGGTTCAGAGGTGGTGGGCTTACCATTGCCAGTGAGGTAGTGCAATTTTCCTTATCAAATTTAAGAGGCTGAAGAGGAGTTACTCTCAGTGGTCAGGTCACCATTTCCCTTCAGATTACACAAGAGATCGCAATGTGATTCTGAGGCATTTGAGAAGGCGAATGGTGCTGTCTACCATTCCTTTGTTGTTGACCATCATTGTCCCCTCTAGAATGTGCAGCAAAGACAGAGGAATGGCATCCTCCAACCAACAGCCACTAACAGCATTTCTTCACCAGCATTCTTACAAAAATGAGAAGAAAGCAAACATGGCTGCATTGCTGGGACCTTCATAAGAACATGCGAAGAGTGTGCTGGATCAAGCCAATGGCCCAACTAGTTCATCAATCTGTTCTCATAGTGGCCAACCAGATACCTATGGCAAGCCTATAAAAGAGAGCCTGAATGCAACAGCACTCTCCTCACTAAAGATTTGAGTAGTGGTAATACTCCCCCAGCACCAACAAGGTGACAACTGTGCATTAGAGGACCTTCCCTCATGCTAATACCATCTCCATATGCATGCAATTCCTTCCCATACCAGCAGTATCACTCTAGTTCAGTGTTTTTCAACCACTGTTCCACGGCACACTAGTGTGCCGCAAGATGTTGCCTGGTGTGCCGTGGGAAAAATTGAAAAATTCAAGAGAATTACTTTATATATAGTCAATATAGGCACAGAGTTAAATTTTTTAACATTTTCTAATGGTGGTGTGCCTCGTGATTTTTTTCATGAAACAAGTGTGCCTTTGCCCAAAAAAGGTTGAAAAACACTGCTCTAGTTTCCAAGATCATAAATGCAGATGTTTGAATGAGCAGCAGCATGGAGATGGGAAGGTGCCATGTGGCTGTGTCACTCATACCATCATATACATGGTCTTTTGTAGGGACACGGGTGGCTCTGTGGACTAAACCACTGAGCCTCTTGGGCTTGCTCTGTCCCAGCTCCTGCCAACCTAGCAGTTCAAAAGCATGCCAGTGCAAGTAGATAAATAGGTACCACTGTGGCGGGAAGGTAAACGTGTTTCCATCATGGTGTTGCGTTGCACCAGAAGCAGTTCAGTCATGCTGGCCACATGACCCGGAAAGCTGTCTGTGGACAAATGCCGGCTCCCTCAGCCTGAAAGCAAGAAGAGTGCCACAACTATAGTCACCTTTGACTGGACTTAACCATCCAGGGGTTTTTTACCTTTACCTATACATGGTCTTTATAAACTTTAGATAATGTAGTAAAGAATATTCTACAACTGTCAACTACTTTGAGAGGAAGAGTGGGATATCACAACAACAACAACAACAACAACAACAACAACAACAACAACAACAACAACAACAACAGTCATCAGTAGGGAAACTAAATAATAAGTATACAAGTATGGTATAACACACTGAAATTGCATTGATCAACTTGGACAGAGGAGTGTTTGTTTTAAGGGAACTTAACTTTGTAAAGCATGTGAGATCAAGCCAAAAGTTTTCCAATATCCAGAGGTACGTTGAACCTCATAGTTTTAGATGTATAATGCTATGTCAGAAGCTTGTATGGTTGAGCCAAAAGTATTCAATAAGAACTTTCATGAACTTTCATGAACCAACATGAAGGATGGAAGAAATTTGGAGGTGAAACTAACAAGGAGCAAACTGAGCAACAGTCAATCTTTCTTTTGTAAGATTGTTGCTTGCCACAGTGGTTTCAGGTATTTCTCCCTCTTTACTTTACACACACATTCTTATTCTCTCTCTCTCTCTCTCTCTCTCTCTCTCTCATCTCATCTCATTCCAGGGCATTTTTGTGTGTTGGGATGTCAGGGATTTGCCTTCTCCTCGTGAGGAGAGCCTGGGGGGAGGTCCTACTTGTGAGGAGAGCACGGGCAGGAGTACTCCTCACAGGGAGAGCAGGGAAGGTGATCCTGCTAGTGGGGAGGATCAGTGTAGGGAACCTCCTCAAGAGGAGGTCTTGCTCAGGTACAGGGAGCCCCAGCCACTGCTGTCATCCAACTCCTCTCAAAGCCCATCACCAGAGCTCTCTCCCACAGAAGAGGAGGAGGAGTCGAGGGTTAGGGATGCTGGGCAGAGACCCAGCAATGCCAGCCAGAGACAATCAGGGGGGGAGTTGCAGCTTCCGGCGCCAGCACAGCATCGGGGGGTCAGGGGACAGAGAAGATGTCGTTTCAGGGTGCCGAGGCTTTGGTGCTGGGCGGGAAACAGGAGAGGGGCACTTCCGGATTCTGCAAGTGACTGAGCGGTCATGTTTTTAGCTAGCTCTGCACTGTAAATAGTTATGCACAATAAAGTAGTCTTTAGTGTAAGAGGACTCTGTCATTACTCATGAGCAACACCGTGGTGTACCCTGACAGGGGGGAGAGGGATGGCTGTTGCCAGTAGGAGATGTTACTTTCTTCAAGAATAATGCTGTATCTGGGACATTCAGTGATGGGGAATGGCTGCTGTGTGTGGGCAATCAGTGAAAAGAGCTCTGTGCTGTCACAAAAGGCACAAAAGGAAAGAAATAAAACAGTGAAGTAACTGCTGTCAATACTAATAGTAAGTCCTCAGAACCTCTTAAGAAATGTTGGTTTTCCTAATATTGAATTGACTTTTAGAAAACATCTGAAGGCAGCCCTGTTTAGGGAAGCTTTTAATGTTTAATAGATTATTGTATTTTAACATTCTGTTGGAAGCCGCCCAGAGTGGCTGGGGAAACCCAGCCAGATGGGTGGGGTATAAATATAATAATAATAATAATAATAATAATAATAATAATAATAATAATAATTTAATTATATTGAGATGAGGTGGGGGGGTGTCACAAGAGCCTTGGAATGATATTACTGCTTGGGATGTTGTGACAGCCCAACACAAAGAAAGTGGCCCACTCATGCCTGTTGAGTTCTCCAAAAACTAATGGTATCAGTTGGTCTTCATTCTTTCAGCAATATGATTTTTTTTTCCCATTTGAGAACATGTCACACAGTCCAATAGTTCCATTTGCCATTCAAGACATTATACTCGCAGAGAAAAAAATTACCTCAGTTTTCAAAACTATTTGCTACTGAGCTTCACACTGTGCTCTTCTGCAGTCATTACACTGGGTATGCATTACTCTGGCCTCACATGCCAATTTAAAACAGCAGTTGGCGTGCATGTTGCCAAGCTCCAGCTTTCTAATGGAACTCAGAGATCCATCTGGACACATTTTATTTAGTGTTCTGGGGCAAGCTGACCTCAAATTTCTAGATAAATGGTTAATTGTTAATATTGCGTAGCTAGGGATTTATTTTTAAGCTTTGAGGGGGGGAATCTATTTCTTACGTTGGTTGTTGTTATGCAGGCATGTTGGGTTTCGTTAAGGAAAAGTTGTGAGGTGAATTGGACTGATTTACTTGGTTTCCACTCAAACTCTTATCTGAACTTGGTGTGAATTCTAGGCAAGCAGAGCACACATCTCTGGCCCATAAGTCCAAGTGTCAATGATTGTGTTAGCTATGTTGTTGTTGTTGTCGTTCAGTCGTGTCCGACTCTTCATGACCCCATGGACCAGAGCATGCCAGGCACGCCTATCCACTACTGCCTCCTACAGTTTGGTCAAACTCATGTTGGTAGCTTCGAGAACACTGTGCAACCATCTCGTCCTCTGTCGTCCCCTCTATCAGGGTCTTTTCCAGGGAGTCTTCTCTTCGCATGAAGGGGCCAAAGTATTGGAGCCTCAGCTTCAGGATCTGTCCTTCCAGTGAGCACTCAGGGCTGATTTCCTTCAGAATGGATAGGTTTGATCTTCTTGCAGTCCATGGGACTCTCAAGAGTCTCCTCCAGCACCATAATTCAAAAGCATCAATTCTTCGGCGATCAGCCTTCTTTATGGTCCAGCTCTCACTTCCATACATCACTATTGGGAAAACCATAGCTTTAACTATAAGTGCTGGAATTGTAAAGAAAACAGGTTCTTTCTGTCATATGTGGTGGTCTTGTAGTAAGTTTAAAGCTTACTGGGAAATGATAAATTGAAAAAGATGTTTAAAATAAAGTTTGTAAAAACAAACAAACAGAGGCTTTCCTTTTGGGAATTATAGGGACAGTACTACCCAAACTGTATAGAAATTTATTCATGTATGCGACTACAGCGGCAAGAATGTTACTTGCCCAAAAATGGAAAGAAGAAGTCCCAGCAAAAGAAGAATGGATACAAAAACTTATGGAAATATGCAGAATTGGCGAACCTTACCAGAAAAATAAGAAAGCAAGATAAACTTTTTTATATAAAAAAATAGAAATGGTTTATTGAATATTTAGAAATAAACTGTAAACAGATAAGAACATTGGCAGGATTATTGTAATAACCTGCAGTTTTATAAGAGTATATATTTAAAGCAGATGAATAAATGAGTAAATTAAGTTAATTTGGAATATGCAGAAAATATAAAACATGAATTTAAGGAACCGCAGAAAGAGGGGGAAGGAAGTCGATTTTTGAAATGTTAAAAGGAATGTAAAATTATTAAAATGTATAAAATTGAAAATCGTCAATAATAAAAAAGGAATGAGGCACAACAGAGACTGCAGAGTCTTTTTGATGTATGGTTTATTAACACATGTATGCAGCCTGGCTCTGGGATGGGGAGGTGTGCAGAATTACATCTCACAAGCGGTTGTTTTCTACAGCAAAGCAGCACTGGACTCCAAGACATCTCTGTGCCTCTGCGCCAGCCTTCCTTTGGCCGCCATGCCAAGGTGGTTCTGACCTTCAGCACCCTTACAGAGATCTAATAATTTCCACCTCCTTGTTCCCACAACACCTTTCCCAAAAACTTCTTTGTAAAAGGACAACTTTTTACCAGTGTGACATCACACCCACATTCCCCTGGCAACTTGCTCATCAGTTACCCTTTTGTCTAGTAGATGGTTTTTGTGATGGATTAGAGGCAGGTCCATCATCTCCCTCTGTCCCTCTGTCTGTCAGAAAAACAAGGTCAGCCTCTCACCTTACCTAAATTCTCAAAACTCTGATTAGACCCCAGCACCCAAGAATTTAGAGCGGGGAATCTGGTTTCCATGGATCTGGGGGACTCCTGTTCCTCCACTAACACATCACACCATGCAGACCAAAGCTCTGCAATAAACTTTTCCAGGAATGTCATGTGCATAAAAATACATATATTAGGTCACCTGCGAAAATAAAACGCAATATATTAAGGAAAATTGCTAGACTGTGTACATCAGGCAAAAATGCACCAGCCCATCTCATTGGATTGTACCTCCAAAGCAACAATAACTGAGTAATCAGTATAGGAGATCATTGTTAAGAATTTTGTGGATTTGAAAGCACTATCATTAATGTTGTGGAAAAAATTTCAGGGAAGGAAATCAAGATCGCTGCTCCTCGCATGGGAAGTTGATTAGCAAGCAAATAAGGAAGCTATTGCAGAACTTGGTTTCAAGCGTGACTATTGCATATTCTCCATCATCCCTAGAGACTGAGGTGGAATCTCCACACACGTTAAAACCGTGAAAATGCTTTTTTTTTTTAAATTGCTTTGCAAAATGTCACAATTGTCTATTGCATTTATAATACATTCAAAACGTTTTATTTGCAGCTGTATAGCTGAGTCCTGAGAGGAGATGTGATAGGCATCATCCAATATCTTAAGGGAGGATGGAGCAAGCTTGTTTCTCCTGCTCTGGAGGGTAGGATCCAAACTGATGGTTTCAAGTTAGGAAAGAGATTCCAACTAAACATTAGGAAGAATTTTCTGACAGTAAGAACAGTTCAACAGAGGAATGAACTCCCTCAGAAGGTGCTGGACTCTTCCTCCTTGGAGGTCTTAAAGCAGAGGTTGGATGGCCATCTTTCATGGATGCTGTCATTGAGATTCCTGCATTGCAGGAGATTGGACTAGATGACTGTAGTGATCCCTTCCAACTCTACATTTCTTGGATTCACAGCATATTTCGTATGCTGAATGGGAGACATTTTTGTCTCAGCACTAATTATAGTGAGTATTCTCTGATGCTGGAGATTAAAAGAAAATAAAGCAGCAAGAAAAAGTAATTAGTCTCCATGGGTAATTCTTTACAGTGAAGGACTATCTCATCATCCTCATTTTAATCCTAGGAAAACCACAAAAAAGCCTTTAGGGTCATTGTTTTACTCAGATGTGTAGAACTATAGCAAACAGCATGAGTCCACATGGCTCCCAGGTGAACCACACATGCACAACAGTGTTTGAGGTCTCTAAAGCCTATATCAAGGAATGACTGGGGGTTTCCAGATCCTACACTCTTATTTGTTTTTGTTTTTTTTAAAGCACCCTGCAGCAAGATCTTAAGGCTTCAGATCCTGGTATAACACAATTGGAATCGTAGCTCTCCTGATGTTGTCAGACTCCAACGCCTATCAACCCCAACCAGCATTGCCAATGAAGGGTGTTGGGAGGCATAATCCAATGACATCTGCAGGGCCACAGATCCCCCGTCTGTATGCTACATGGTGAAACTCCTTTTACCATGTGCTAAAGAAGAAGAAAGAAGAAGACCATGTGCCAGAGTTGAAGGGCAAAATGTTTGTTTTCTGATCCTTCAAACTATGGCCCAGAAGATTGGGAATCTGCGACAGACTCAGGCACTCCTTCTCACCCCACCCCACTTCCAAACTCAGATTTTACTGCTGACTTTCTCTGTCTGGCAAACTATGCCTTACCATTAACATTCCAACGGGGAAGTCCCTCTTTCCCCAGTCCCACAATAAATGTTCTGTAGAAGGCCCATGTGATTGTGCCACGGCAAATCATGCAGCGATGCATATTCACCTGCTGTATCTTCATGGTGAGGGGATGTGGAGAGTGCCTCTGACATTGATGTGACTGAATCTGAGCATGTGAGGCAATGGGAACACCTCCAAACTAGACGAGAGACAGGGGAAGGAAACTTCCATTAGTTTTTCATCCAGCGCTACTTTATTCAGAAAATAACTTCACATGGTTTATTGATTTTAAATATCCATATTCCACTTTTCTCCCCAACAGCAGACCTCTGAGGTAACTGGCAATAAGAGAAAATTAATTCATCAAAAGCAAAACAAAAATGTACAATGTCAGTGGTGACTAATGAAGGCATGTGAGATGGAAAGTGTTATTAAATGTTCTTATCCCGGACCTTAGATGGGCAGCCTTTTTCTGTTGAGGGCCACATTGCCTCAAGAATAATTTGAGGGAATAATTTGCTGGGGGCCAAATACTACTCCTTCCCCGCTCCTGCTCTCTTTCTCTTTTCTTTCTGCCATCTCCTTCTCTCTTTCTTTTTGACATCCCTTTCCTACCTCTTTCCACCCATATGAGATTAGGTCCTGCAGAGAGGGATGAACTCCTACTTTGCTAGTCTCATCAAGTGCCTTTTGCCTCCCATGGATTCTTTCTCCTCAGTGGAAACTTGCAGTTCATTTGGTGAAATTTGACGTTGGCAATTCTACCCAGAACAATTAGAAAAGAGCAAGTCTTCAAGCTAGTTTTCAAAGCACACCTCTTACAAATCAGGGGGAAATGAAAGGTTTGATAATCACTTACAGAAATAATAGTTACAGGCTTTAGAAGTTGACTCAAATGACAAAATAAAAGTCCTATGAGTCACTATTAAATCCAACATGAAACAGGGAAGAGAAACACAATGAAATTAAATGAATTTTGAATTGGATTGAATTGGAAGATTATTAATGGCAACTCTGTATCTCTATTGCTAACACATTCCTAGGCTGCATAACAATAATAAAAAGATCAACAGAGCCAGACTGATACCCAGAGAGAACTTGCTGCAAGACAGACCCAAAAAAGAAAATAACAGAACACCACTAGTAATCACATACAACTCCCAAATTAAAACAGTACAACGCATCATCAGAGATCTACAACCTCTCCTAGACAATGACAGTTCTCTTTCTCAAGCTCTGGGAGGAAGACCCTACATCGCCTACAGACAGCCACCCAATCTCAAACAGCTCCTCACCCACAATAATACTACAACAGGACTCAACATGGACACTGGTACCAGAGCCTGCAATAAACCCAGATGCCAACTTTGCTGCCACATAAACCCGGACAACACCATTACTGGTCCCAACAACATCAAACATACCATCTCAGGACTATTTAATTGCTCATCTTCCAACATTGTGTATGCAATCAAATGCCAACAGTGCCCTTCAGCTCTCTATATTGGACAAACAGGCCAAACCCTACGCCAAAGGATAAATGGACATAAATCTGATATCAGGAATCACAAGACAGAGAAACCAGTAGGAGAACACTTCAATCTCCCAGGACATTCTATAAAAGATCTCAAAGTAGCTGTCTTAATACAAAGAAATTTCAGAAATAGACTGGAAAGAGAAGTGGCTGAATTGCAACTAATCACCAAACTTAAAACCACGGAGAAACCTGGTCTGAACAAAGACATTGGATTCTTATCTCATTATACATAACAAAGCTATCTTTAGCCATCTCACCCCTTGCCTTTCCCTGCAAGACTAATTACAGCCGTTAAGAGTCGTCAACAGGTTTTCCACACCTATCAGCTGATCACCCATTCCCACCACCCTTCTGAGCAATACCCCTCCCCACTCCCTCACTATATTTAAGGATCTGGTGACTTCTGTTTCAGTGTATCTGAAGAAGTGTGCATGCACACGAAAGCTCATACCAAGAACAAACTCAGTTGGTCTCTAAGGTGCTACTGGAAAGAATTTTTGATTTTGTTTTGACTATGGCAGACCAACACGGCTACCCACCTGTAATAATAAAAAGAACACCCTCTTATTCAGAGACAAAATTTATAATAATGGAGAGATCACTTTTTGGAGGTGGGATGAATTTTGAAGCTGGGGGGGGCATGGAACATCCTGGTGATCCTCTTGGCTCCTGCAGCTGATGGCCAAATTTTCTATCTTGTTCCAGAACAAGGCTATGCAGGGTTCTTTCAAATGTCATTCAGGCTGTTGGGTTGGGGTGTGTGTGTGTGTGTGTGTGTGACAGATTGCTTTTCAAAATGATGTAATTCCAGACCATTATTGGGAAATGAAAAACAGCACCAGCAACAACCACAACGACATGGCGCTCTCACCCTGATGAACTAAGTGGATTGCAGTTTCATGTGGTTTCAGAATTCACCCCATCCCTGAACACTTTTTCCAGTGTTGGAATGGGGTCATGACAGGAGAGGGACATTTTTCGCTTAGCCTAGGAACAGTTGCTAACTTACCGTTAGTTTAAGACACACACACACACACACACACACACACACACACACACACACTAATGCTAGATTATTCCTTATTGGAAAATAAAAATCCCTGCAGTCCTGGTAGTGGATGTTGCCTTCACACACACACCCAAAAAATAATGCATAAAGGCCGAATCCTGTCAATGTAATACTGGCAAAAAAATAGGCAGCACTTAAAGTCAGATGTTATATTGAACTTAGGTTTCCTACTGTGTGAGATTAAGGTTGCAATGCCCACTTTCTTGGGAATAAGTCACACCGAACCCAATAGGACCGATTTCTGGGTATACATGTATATGACTGCACTCTAGGACTCTTCTAAAACCCAAAGTTATTCATAGTTACCAGGAGGAAGACTGTTCAGCATTAGGCATAATTCAGACAGCACTTTATCCCACTTTCCTGACATTTCCTTACCTGATAATTTCCACATTTTATGTGCTCTATCACACAATGTAAAAGCCACTTCTGGAAATGTAGCAGAAGTTTAACATTCATTTTTGAGTTAATTTTTTTCGGGGGGGGGATGAACCCCTGTTTGCAACCCTATTAGCTTGGGAAATCATGAAGTACTTTTGAACTGTAATTCCCCCACGGTTTTCATGGATCAATCCATGTGATGAAAATTGAGGCAGTATTCCAACATACTGTTATTTCCTGCCATTTTCATGGGTTATTAATGGCACAACAGACATGCCCATAAAGGGTGGTGCCATGTTCAGTGACTTCTGCTGTTCTGTCACATGATGCCCACTGGCGTGAATGAAATTTAACATGCCCTGGTGGTCTATTGATCAAAATGCTGCAGTTTCATATTAGAATAGACAATGCAGAGTAAAAGGAACATTGGAAACAGGGACAGAATTGCTAGCACTATAAATAGGAACAGGGGTGTAGCAAGGTAAATTGGGGGCAAAAAAATTTTTTGTCAACCCCCCCCCCCCCGAGGCATGGGAAGGTCAGGTCATTTAAAAAAAATCCATTTTTTTTTCAAAATTCAAAAAATTGTTCCTTGATAATTTGGCACCCATTCCATTATGGAACCCGGGGCGCCCCCCCCCGCCCCCTTGCTATGCCCCTGACTAGGAAAACTAAAGCAATAATACCCATTCTGAATGTGCCCTTAGTCTGACTTTTAGAAAACACCTGAAAGTACCCCTGTTTACGGAAGTTATCAATGTTTGATCTTTTCCCATAATTTTAAAAGTTCTGTTGGGAGCCGCCCAGAGTGGCTGGGGAAACCCAGCCAGATGGGCGGGGATAATAATAATAATAATAATAATAATAATAATAATAATAATAATAATTAGTCTTGTGTGGTCACACCCATCCAGGTTCTATTACCAACACACCAATACTTGAGAGAAGAAGAAGAAGAAGAAGAAGAAGAAGAAGAAGAAGAAGAAGAAGAAGAAGAAGAGTTTGGATTTGATATCCCGCTTTTCACTACCCGAAGGAGTCTCAAAGCGGCTAACATTCTCCTTTCCCTTCCTCCCCCACAACAAACACTCTGTGAGGTGAGTGGGGCTGAGAGACTTCAGAGAAGTGTGACTAGCCCAAGGTCACCCAGCAGCTGCATGTGGAGGAGCGGGGATGCGAACCCGGTTCCCCAGATTACGAGTCTGCCGCTCTTAACCACTACACCAAACTGGCTCTCGAGAGCAATGGTGAGAAGGTCATATTGATTCAAATGTAAATGGGTTAGGAGTCTATGTCTCGCCACTGTGGCATGACCCTCCACACATTAAACGCTTTGTCGTTAGCCGTGTCCACATTGATGACATTGCAAAGCACTATAGTCACATGTGCACAGGACTGCAACCTTCCTTTTTCCTTTCCCTTTGCCCTTTTGAAAGATAGTGGTTTGGCAAGAACTGTGCTCTAGGTAAGAGGTTGCCAGTGCACCTGTGAAGCTTGCTGCTGTGTGTGTTCCTCCTGAATCATTCAGTACAACCCTAATTTTAGAGCGCCAGAAAGGAATCATTCCTGGCGGCTTTGACAATGCTCCATGAATTCCTATCTTTCAAAATGTGATGAAACTTTGAAGAAAAATAAGAGGTAATTGCTACGCTCCAAGTTTGGGATCAATATCTTACATTTTTCAAAAGCAACATCACCGTTTTATAATCCAAGCATGTCTGGGGCTTCACAAAAAGAAAGAAATGAGATTGCTCTAGACCAGAAAGTAGTTCCCCACCCCCTTAGAAAATATAAGCAGTATCCAACATTGCAGCTCTGGTTGTGCACCCTCAAAAATCAGATCCAATGTTTGGGGGGGGGGGGCTCTCTGGAGCAGATTTTGGGGTTACATGGGAAGAGAAAAAGGAACAGAAACCCCATCCCTCATACAACATTTCCCATACAAGAAATAAAAATGAAACAGAAAAGAAAGAAATAGGTACATCTACAAAATATATTCTTACCAAAAAGGACAGAGGCAAAAAAATAAGAGTAAATATAATGTCACTTTTTTTTTTAAAAAAAGAAGACTATTCAACCATATACAGTATGAGAAAGTGCATAAAATCTAGAAGGAGAAAAATAAAGTAGTAAGTAGTTCTTTGGGTATTGATTTCCCCCTCCTGCTTTTTCCTCCACTTCGCTGTATTTTATCAGTGGAAGAACTGTCTCAATTTTAAACATTTCCAAGCCCTTTAAAAAGAAAGAGGTGTAGCAGGAAATAAAGAGGTAGTTGCAGTTTAAATGATGAAATGGCCTTATTTCTTGCCTCTTGTTACTCGGGTGTTTTACTGTGGATAAAGGTTTACTGCTGTAGACAGATTGTACGCTTGCTCACTTAAAGGACCCTCACTTAGAACAGCGTTTTCCTGAAAATTAATCTTAACAGTTCCCTGATAATACAGGGCCTAATTTAGTTTAATGTCTAGCGAAAGTTCGAGTCAATGAAGATGAAGGTGGAGTTGTGGTTGAATTAGATAAGGTTTGGGTACGACAGCAACTACTCTTCTTAATTTGTTCTTCATAAAATAGTTTTGGGTGTTTTCTCATACTGCAGGGGAGGTGAGAGATAAATTTGCACAACTGATGATAAAACCCATGTTTTGTTTTGTTTTGCGGTTTGCTTTGCTTTGCTTTGTTTTTGTTTTTTTTTTTTTTTTTTGATGTTAAGCAAAGCCGGACAAAATATGACTTTCCACAAAATCATTGTTTGCAGTTTCCAGCGAGGCCCTTTCCCCAGTCCCACTGCCTGATGAAGTAAAGCAGGTAGTATTGGGGAGAGAGGCTTTTTTGATGGTGACACTTATGGAATGCCCTCCCCATACAGCAGGGGTCAGCAAACCTTTTCAGCAGGGGGCTGGTCCACTGTCCCTCAGACCTTGTGGGGGGGCGGACTATATTTTGAAGGGGAAAAAAATGAACAAATTCCTATGCCCCACAAATAACCCAGAGATGCATTTTAAATAAAAGGACACATTCTACTCATGTAAAAACACCAGGCAGGCCCCACAAATAACCCAGAGATGCATTTTAAATAAAAGGACACATTCTACTCATGTAAAAACACACTGATTCCTGGACCGTCTGCAGGCCGGATTTAGAAGGCGAATGGGCCGCATCCGGCCCCCGGGCCTTGGTTTGGGGACCCCTGCCATAGAGACTCAGCTGACTAATACACCATGATCTTGTCCGGTGAATACTTTCCATTTGTTTCAGGCAGTAGTGTACAAGCCACAGAGTAATTTTAAGTTAAGGACCACTGTGTGAACAATAATCAAATTACAGTGGTATCTCGGTTTTCAAACAGCTTAGTTCCCGAACAACTTGGAAATCAAACGCTGCAAACCCGGAAGTCGGTGTTCCAGTTTGCGGATGCTGCTAATTTGCGTCCCCCCCCCCTCCATTGTAATTGAAGCCTTCCATTTCTCACTGCAGTGTTCTGAGGTGATATTTGGTGCTTTTGTTTCTGCTATTTATTGCATTTTTGTTTGTGTGGCTTGCTCTTCATTTTATGGGAATCTGACGTGTGACTTCGTTTTTGTGACTGGAACCCAGTTCAGCTGTTGATTGTGTGACTGTGGATAAAAGCCCCCCATCCAAACAATGACTATCATCAGTGCACGTAAGAATTATTATTTTTAATTTTTTATCATCTACAATACTGTCTTATTTATTTTATAGTACAGTACATTGATTATTGCTTTCATTTTATGGATCAATGGTCTCATTAGATAGTAAAATTCATGTTAAATTGCTGTTTTAGGGGTTGTTTTTAAAAGGCTGGAACAGATTACAGTAATCCGTTTTGCATTACTTTCTATGGGAAAAGGTGCCTTGGTTTTGGAACACTTCGGTTTTGGAATGGATTAAGTTTGGGAACCAAGGTACCACTGTATCCAAACAATAGAGCACATGTAGACAATAAAAAACCTATCCAAACAATACAGGACAAGATCTCCAGGGCTGAAACTCATTTTGTACTTCTTCAAACACAGGCTGGGGAATATGCATGGGTATTAACCCCTTATTGCCTCACTTCTTCTTTCTAAATCAGAGGTATGCAAACTTTTTCAGTAGGGGGCCGGTCCACTGTCCCTCATACCTTGGGGGGGGGCAGGACTATGTTTTGAAAAATATATATATGAACAAATTCCTATGCCCCACAAATAACCCAGAGATGCATTTTAAATAAAAGCACACATTCTACTCATGTAAAAACACCAGGCAGGCCCCACAAATAACCCAGAGATGCATTTTAAATAAAAGGACACATTCTACTCATGTAAAAACACGCTGATTCCCGGACCGTCCGCAGGCTGGATTTAGAAGGCGATTGGGCCGGATCTGGCCCCTGGGTCTTAGTTTGCCTACCCATGTTCTAAATCTTCCTCTCTCTTTTTTTGCCTGGCAAATACATTTTTGTGTATGCACCCTTTTTTCCATGAATGGAAAACTCTTCATTCCTGTATCAAAACGTTTGGCGTTACAACCCTCTTGGTTGTACTTAGATGCACAGGAGCATGTCAGGATTTCAGCAGTATTTGCAGTGATAATATTTTCCCTGCCATGTAGAAAAATTAGGGGAAATGAGGCAGTAAGAGGTTAATAGATGCCATCAATGGATATTCTCCAGTTACATATTAAGATACATTCCAAATGTGCAGGTATCAGCAGGCTTGCTTAACTAAAAAAGTTTAAAGCAGGCACCGAAAACAATATTGTGAGAGTATTTGCCTAATATCAATGGGCAGGGGGTTCCAAAGTTTAAGGGAGGCCATATTGAAGAACCAAGTTCTTGCAAAGTGTGGAACAAACAGTAACTTACTTACTTACTTATAACCCGCCCATCTGGCTAGGTTTCTCCAGCCACTCTGGGAGGCTTACAACAAAATATTTAAAAAATACAATAAAACATCAGACATTAAAAGCTTCCCTAAACAGGGCTGCCTTCAGAAGTCTTCTAAAAGTCAGATAGTTGTTTATCTCCTTGAGGCATTCTGCAAAAAAAACACTTGGAAATAACATTGTGAGCTTCTGAATTGGTATGGGGGGGATTCCATTGATATAAAGATACATTTCTGGGGCATTTTTGTTTTTAAACTGCTAGACTTTGTATCCCTATACTGCAGCAAGTTGTAAGTATGGCATGGTGATTCAGATCACACCTTATCCCACAGTGGACTGTCAGAAAATCCGTCCCATTGCCACAGCCACTGTTTCTACCTCCAGTGGCGGAGGAAGCTGCCTGGCCACCCAGGGCGCCAAACCCGAAGGTAACCCCCCCCCCCGGGGCAGGGTGTTGCTCCGTAGCACATATGTGTTGTGCGTCATGACACACGACACATGCGTCATGATGCACAATGCACGGCCAGCAGCTTCCTTCCCTTTTTTAAAAAGGGCTTTTTTCGGTGCTAGCCGCTAGCCCGGGCAGAGGCGAGGGGCGAGCCAGCGAGGAGGGGCATCACGCCGGCCACAAGCGTGATGTCTCGCTGGCCTACCCCTCGACTCTGCACCACAGCTCTGCAGCCCAGCGCTGAAAAAAGCCCTTTTTCAAAAAAAGGGAAGGAAAGCAGCTGCTTGCTCACTCGGCTGAGGGCTGCTTTCCCCGCCTCCCTTTTTAAAGGGCTTTTTCTGCGCTAGCCCGGGCAGTGGTGAGGGGCGGGCCAGCAAGGAGGGGCGTCATGCCAGCCACAAGCGTGACACCTCGCTGGCTCGCCCCCTAGCCGCGGCTCCGCCCAGGGCTGAAAAAAGCCCTTAAAAAGGGAAAGGAAAGCAGGTGCCAGCGGCCGGCCAAGCGAGCAAACAAGCCAGCCATCACCGTTTGCAGAGCGATGTTTTTGGCTCGGCTTTGGAGGTGCCGATCGTGGGGGTGGGGCCCCATCCCGAGTGTCACCCCCCAGGGTGGTACCCAGGGTGGACCGCCCCCTACGCCCCCTTGCTCCACCTCTGTCTACCACACACACTTCTCTTGTCTCTGGTAACTGGGATTGCTGTTCCTTTGGGGGTAGGATTACAGAGTTGCCACCTTTCGGGAATCCCCACCCCCACCCCTGGATCTCAGTTCCATCTTTGAAATCCTGGTAATGTCTGGGAATATGACATATGACAGTACTAGGTAGGAATGGATTCAATCCTGACTTTTGTAATTAAAAATAAAAAATGGGGGGAGGGAGGGAGGGAACTATTTCAGAAAGGGTGAATTCAATTTGGAGAAGTAGTGAGTGAAGCTGGGTTCACAAAACCAATTTTGGATTCCTAGGGGAAACTGTTGTGTGTGTGTGTGTGTGTTGATTTGAAGTGGAGAAATATCAGATGGGGAAAGGGTTAAGCACTGCTTCCCTTATCAATTCTCTGATTTGAACAGCCCCCTCCTGAAGCTCCTTTTGAAATGTAAAACATTGCAATGCTTAGTGAAGAGTAGAAAGCCTTCAGCTGGAGCACTTTCTTCTCAGAACTTGAGGAAGGGTTGAAATGTCACCCCCAAATCATTGTACTGGCTCAGAATGTTCAAGTCACTACTACAGTCTGCAATCAGCTTTGGATTGTTTTGATCATTGGGAAACACTTGTTCCAACCTTGAAAAGGATTGGGTCCCTCTTTCCAGAGGCTACCCAGGGTATTGTGATGCATACTCCCATGGTCCTAATCTATTATAATAAAGTAGGACCACAAAAGCCTGACACAAATATAATTTGTGCCACAGACAAGTCGCTTTTTGTGCCATTCATTTCATTTTGTGTGGTGCCTCTAATGAGTTACTAGAGGAGCCTTGAAGGAAACCGACGTTAATGAAAATGCCTTTTAAGAACATTTGGAGCATTCATTGAATTTTTTTCCCCTTTTCTTTTTAAACTGATGACTTATCCTTTATAGTACCTGCAGAAAGGTTAAGTCAACCTTTAGACCACTTCTGCCAGTTTTATCTGACTTATCTGATCTTCTCTCCTGTCTTGTCTTCATTTTATAAAAGAAATAAGATTGCATCTGCTAAGTCATTTAATAGAAGCTTCCAAAGCATTGTCATAGTTCAGAATGTTCAAGGGTATGAGATATATGGCCTGTTTCTCTGTTGGTTATAGTCCAAGGCAAATATGTGTATCAACTAGACAAAGGGAAGAGATGTAAAAACATAAGAAGAGCTCTGCTGGATCACACCATCTTGACCAGCATCCTGGTCTTACAGTGGCCAACCAAGGACTCAGCTACGTTAGTAAAAAAACAAAAAAACAAACAGTGTTTTGAATGTGTTATAAACGTGCAATTCCAGAATGGCACAGGAGAGCAAAAGAAAATTTCTATGTGATTTTCTATAGTGTTTTATTTTCCGTTTTGTTATAACAATTTAATTTCTGACTTACATATGGGGGGGAGGGTTTCCCTGTGTGTAGATACACCCCAGATGCCAATGGAAAGCCCGTAATCAGGATTTGCCTGCAACAATTCTCTTTTCACTTGTGATTCCCAGGAACTGGTATCTAGAGATGTGATGACTGAGAGCCAGTGTGGTGTAGTGGTTAAGAGCGGTGGACTCGTAATCTGGTGAACCGGGTTCGCGTCTCCGCTCCTCCACATGCAGCTGCTGGGTGACCTTGGGCTAGTCACACTTCTCTGAAGTCTCTCAGCCCCACTCACCTCACAGAGTGTTTGTTGTGGGGGAGGAAGGGAAAGGAGAATGTTAGCCGCTTTGAGACTCCTTCGGGTAGTGATAAAGCGGGATATCAAATCCAAACTCTTCTTCTTCTTCTTCTTCTTCTTCTTCTTCTTCTTCTTCTTCTTCTTCTTCTTCTTCTTCTAACTAATGGCTATTGGTAGCCTTAACCTACATTTGCTAAACATTTTGAATCAGGGGCTTAAAAGGTATCCAATTCCAAAATCACCAATCTTGGTTTTCAGATACTGTCAGGAGTCCTGGTTCTCATCTTGAAAACATAGCAAGCGTAGTTAATTTAAAAAGAAGAATTATTGCAAAAAGAAACAGAGTTGCCCAGACGGCTCTAACAAGCCACCAGTCTCATCAATCATGATGACCCTTCTGAGTTCCCCCTCCGGTTACAGAAGATATTGAACTATCTCACTTTGCGCCTTTTGCCTTGTTTCCAGTCTAACAGCCCTCCCCTTAGCCTATTCTTAGGAGGGATTGGCTTAGCTCCAATCTCTTCCCGTTCTGACAAACTGCTTCCTTCTCTGTTCATGCCAGTAGAGCATTGGCTGGGTTGTGTCTCACTCCCAGCCGTTCTCTTATCAACTGGCATTCCAAGGGGCGGGGGAGTTGGCACTCGCTGATGCTCATCCTGCCTGGCAGTTAACCCTCTCTGTTCCTGGCAGCTTTCTTCAGCTTGTTGCAAACCTTCACTGGGATCTGCTTGCAACCCTACAGAGGGGGCTGGCTGCAAACTTTCCCTGGTGGCTGGCTCATTCATGACAGATACCTTCCTCTCTCCCTTTCACTCAGAACAGTGACGCCCACATTTTTTTGCTTCTCAAGTGAGCACAAAATCTTTTGGGCTGGCTGTGGGTCTGCAATAAACAGAATGAAACAATAGAAGCTACATAGGTTTTGGGGGGATAGTAATTTTCCTCCCCCCCCCTTTCTTTTTAAAATATTGTTTCACTTCTACTACAAGCTGTGCACCCCCTTGTCTTGCCTTCTCCCTTTGAATCAATGCTGCCATCATGATGCAGAATTAGTCTGGAGGTTTTGTGGAGTGGGAGAATGGCACCCCCCCCCAAGTTTGTCCCCCGTCCTCTTATCCTCTTACTTCTTGCCCATCCTTGGCCTACTTTCCCTGCTTAATGGTACTCCCCACAGCTGTGATGCCTTGGAATGCTATAACTCTGCCAGTTATTATGGCGATCTATTAAATTATATCTCACCTAATGCCAATATGACTTATTAGTGGCTTACAAAACATAAAAAGCCAATTGCAGGCCATGGATGAAATACATACTATTTAAAGAATACATCATTGAAATGTGCAATTAAACAATCACATTGAAACATAGAAATATAAATGTCCATGGTTAAGCTATGGAATAAAACAATCCCATGAAAACAGCACAACAATTATAGCAGGAGACTCAGGTCAAGAGATCGAGAGAATGCTGTCTCAGCTCTCACTCCTGCCTATGTCTGTCCCTGAGTCGTTCTGTTCTTGGCATTGCTAGGCTGAGAGGTGGGGGCCTTGGTGGAAGCCTGGGATGAACACAGGGACACCAAAAACTCAGATAGAGAGCTTTTAATCTGCTAGACCCTCCCCCCCAGGGGTCATTATTGAGAAAGATGCATTAAGAGCTAAGAACAACCCATTTCAATGGCAGTACAGTGGTACTTCAGGTTACATACGCTTCAGGTTACAAACTCCACTAACCCAGAAATAACGCTTCAGGTTAAGAACTTTGCTTCAGGATAAGAACAGAAATTGTGCTCTGGTGGCGCAGCGGCAGTGGGAGGCCCCATTAGCTAAAGTGGTGCTTCAGGTTAAGAACAGTTTCAGGTTAAGAACGGACCTCCGGAATGAATTAAGTACGTAACCAGAGGTACCACTGTAGAACCTGCAATAAGGTTTCTCTAGTGGACTCAACAAATAGGACGGCATTTATCAGGGATGGGGAATCTGTGGTCCACCAGATGTGAAGGCTGGTTCAGCTGCAGTTCAGCACAGAAACTCAGAGATGAGTAGTAAGAAAGATCCTTTATTCAGAGAGACAAAACACAGCAGAGAACTCCACGATAGGACAAGTCCGATGAAGCAGTTGCCAGGACTGAGCCTCCCACTTCCTCCGAAGTCTCCTCTCCAGCTGGCTGTCTTCCCAATAGTCTCAAACTCCTTCAGGGAGGGACTCTCTGTGCCTTTTGTTCTGCTGCATGTAACACCCTCAGATGCTTCCATAGGGGGTTCCCCAGCTGTAGCCTCCCACCATTCTTCCTCTGATGCTTCCACCTGGCTGTAGGCTCTCACTATTCCTCCTTGACATGCCAGTCCCTGACACCAGATCCTGTTGGTCTCCAGTCTCCAGCAGCTTCAGACTGCATGACCAAAAACCAGGGAAGATGGGAAGGGAGGTCCAAAAACATCTGGAGGGTCGCAGGCAATGACAGTGGGGCTGCACCGCATACTTGACCTCCCTTCAGCTGAGTTGCTCCTCCATACCATGACAAAGGAGGGAGGGGCAAGGTTTGTGTGGTGCAAATGCACTGGTGGAGTCAGTTCATTGCTCCTGTCAAACATGCTTGTACCATGCTGACCTTGCTGATTCCTCATCCTTCCCCCTCTCATTTACAGTTTGCAGGAAGCTAACTAAGCATCATTCTGTCTGCTACTGGCACAGATATATACAGTGGCACCTTGGTTCTCAAATGCCTTGGTACTCATACGCTTTGGTTCCCAAACGCTGAAAACCTGGAAGTAAGTGTTCCTGTTTTCGAACGTTTTTCGGAAGCCGAACGTCCGATGTGGCCGTTGGCTATTATTTCTGGTGCACCTGCACCAATGAGAAGCTGCACCTTGGTTTTTGAACATTTCAGAAGTCAAACAGACTTCTGGAACGGATTAGGTTTGGCGCCTTTGTTTTTGCTATTTATATTGCATTTTTGTTTTTGAGGCTTTTTCGGCTAATTTGTTTTTGTTACTGTGTGGAACCCAGTTCAGCTACTGATTGATTGACTATGTGACTCTTTAAATGGATAAAAGCCCCCCATCCAAACAATGACTAACATCAGTGCAGGTAAGAAAATAATAATATTTTTTTTTATCATCTACAATACTGTCATTGTGCAGTACATTGATTATTGCTTTCATTTTATGGATCAATGGTCTCGTTAGATAGTAGAATTCATGTCAAATTGCTGTTTTAGGGGTTGTTTTTAAAAGTCTGGAATGGATCAATCCATTTTGCATTACTTTCTGTGGGAAAGTGTGCCTTAGTTTTGGAATGGACTTGAGAACCAAGGTACTACTGTATGGTATACATCAGAGCTTTCCAAACTTTTCATGTTGGTGACACAGTTTTTAGACATGCATCGTTCTGCAATGCAGTAATTCAGCTTTCCTAGAAAACCAGAGGTTAAACTAACCACTTTCCAGCCCCAGGAGGAGCGCAGGAAACATTCATGGGACACAACTACACACTGCAGATGACACACTAACGTGCTGTGACACATAGTTTGGAAAGCTCGGGTATACATGGTAGAATGAGCTCTCTAAGGTATGCAGAACAAAGAACCTCGAGTGTAAGAACTTGCTTCCCCAATGTAGCCTGGAAATATTTTAGCAACCAGTGGAACTCTTTCTTTATAGGTGCGATATGCCCTAATGGTTAATACAATTTTTTGATCAACTGAAATTTCTGCTCTACCTTTTTTGGGAAGCCCCATCATGTTGCAGTAGCCAACGCAAGAAGTTGTTGGACAGATCAGTTGAGAGACCAGCCTTCAAAGAATCCACCCACTGCAGGTGCACAGACTGTGGCCAAAGAATGAACCCAGTAATCTAAAAAGGGAAAGGGAAAGAGGAAATCTCTGGTGTAGAAGGGAGAATGCAAAATGCAATGCCAATCAAAAAGCAGGCTTTAAAACTGTCAGCATTTATTTGAGCTAAAATACGAAGGGCTTCCTAAGCCTTGTCATATGAAAGTACTAAAAGCACATAGTGGAAAGAATTATCACAGCTTGCAATAATCAGTCTAAGAAGATTAAATGGCTGGATTTTTCTTTGGTTTTCTCTCCTAAGCTGAGTTTATCTTCATTCACAGGCTAACTGCGGAAGATGACTGGCAAACTTGCAAAGCAAATGTTAGTCTTCTGGGGTTCATCTTTAAAATCATTTCCTGTTTCTTTTTAGCCTCTCCAGCCTTTCCATTCAAGGTACATGATTGCTTCTTTCTACTTTTTTTAAAGAAGAAAGGGAGACTTGTATTATTTTCTCGTATAGTTGAACACCGGAATGGTTACCCAAGCGGCCTTTCTGAGACCCGGGCCAGGAAGGGACTCATTCAGACTAGTCCTGATATTACTGGGACCAGATCCTTGAAGTGGCAGCCCTCGTTTTCCCTCCTGCAGGACAAGGCCTGCAGAACAAAGTGGATCAGAAATCAAACAGGGAGATCCAAGTTAGACTGGACAGCGTGGGCCTGACTTGCCTTGATCCATATACAATTGTCTCCCCTGCTTAGACTTCCCACCAATTCCTTATGAAGCATTATTAAACAAGGAACCATTCTTTGAAATGAGGAACAGGCAGCAAGGTGTTTCCCCTGTGCAAACATTGCTTCAAAGAGCGCCAACTTCTTTCCACCCATGTCTATCAGGAGAGTAAAACGTTGCTGGGTGTTTTTTTTTCTCCTTTGTTACGTGTATTTTCATGCCACTCGTCCATTGTATTCCCACAATAGTTTGCAAAAGGGATAAAGCAACTGAAATGTAAATGAACACCACAAACACATCAAAGCAGCATAAAACAGTTAGTTGTACCTTAAAAGCTTGGGATCCTAAAAGCTTGGGGTCATGACCTTACTTTCCTGAGTCAGATCACACTGTAAAGAAGCTGTTTCAAGGCATCTCAGAGACCCCCAAAGCATCTGAGGTGCTCTGTGGTCTTGGTTTTCTTTTTCCAAAAAAGAGAGTGAGTTAATAACATGTTATCCCCCTCCTTTTCTTTCCTGAACAATGAAACAAAACTAGATCTCTAGATGAAGCTAGAGGAAAGGGTAGTGGGGGGGGGGTGGAGAGGGGAAAAATTTTCATTTTGAAGGACCGCTTAGATTTTAATAGCACTGACTTGGGGGGGGGGGGCATGTTGAGGTATGCAAAGAGAGTTGTTCTTCATATGGGTCATCATTTTCCGCTGAGATCTGGGTGTGAGAGCAAGTCTTTAAAGGTTCTATAAGATTATAGGGGTAGTTTGCTTCTTCCATATTTTTCTTAGCAAATTAAACTAAACTAAACAACTAAACTAAACCCATAGCTTGTTTGTTCTTCATTTTTTTCTTTGGAGAGAGTACTTCCAGGAAACAGGAGGGCAGTGATAAAAACAGTGATGTTTCCCATTTTTAAAAATAATCAAAGTAAAATCACCTACCTCAATATCCCCTGGATCTATTTGTCTGAAATTTGACAGGTTTCTTACCAAGGGAAACTTCCCTAATGTTTTCAGTTTTCAAGCTGATTCCCTGCACAGAAAATCTAGGGGAGGGAACACAATTTCCTTTTCTCAGCCCCAAATAGTAAAGTCTGCCCTTGCAGGAGAACTGCCACATCTAGATTTCTAAATAGAGGGGTGCCCATGCTTGCAAACTTCAGGAGAGACAACTATGCCTGCAAATTTCATCCACTTATGTAGGGAAGAGGAAGCCTGGGGCAAAGCCAAATCAGAGAGTTTTTATGCAGACTACTTACTATTATTTGATTATATAAATAGGGAGAGTCATATAAACACTCCTCTCATAATTCACTCCTTGTTGTGGTTGGGTTACACAGACCTATCTTTAAAAATTGCTATATTTAACTTTATACCTGTAAAAAAAATTATTATATGCCATATTCTCTGTGTATGCTTCTGCTATTGTTTATATGCTTATGTGTTAGCTTGTACATATCTTTATGAAAAATCAATTTTTAAAAGGGGAAAGATTTTAGATTCTGCAACATAGTCAAGAAGAGGAAGAAGCAGAGCTTCAGATTTAACTAATCATATTTGAACCCAAACAACAAAGCAAACCAGAACAACACAAAACAGTTCAGGCTGCTTCCAAGCACAAAAAAATACAAATCTAATCTTGTGGTTGCTCCACACCCCTAGTAGGTACATATGGAGATAGGTGCTCATTCAAATACCTTCTAGTGAATGTTTTGTGACTCTAATGTAAGTTAACTACAAGAAGTTCACAAAATGGCTCCTCTCCCTTCCTCCCACAAGCAGTTCCTTGCATTCCACTCTACTTTGTTCAGCCCCCCCTCCAGTGAAGTTTTAACAGGACCGCAAGTGCTGTAGGAAAGAAGAGATGGGGAAATTGCATCCATTCCATGAACTTACATTAGACTCCAAGCCAGTTTCAGCTACTCTATACTAACTTGGTGCCACATGTAGAGCCAGAGCCATTCTGAGATAAAACATTCTAGGAAATTTTCGTACATCTTAAGGTCAATTTGCTAATACATCTGCTTCAGAAGCTGGTGTAGAATAGGTCGTTGCAGATGGAATGTGTACTGGGTATGACCCAGCAGTGGTTCAATATCAAGAAGGTGACCGTGATACTAGAGAGTTGCTTTCTGCATCTGTGAAATGTTGGCAGGTATGTCATTAGACCAACAAAGGTGGAAGAAAATGTTTGGGGGTGGTGGGAGATAGAGTTATACAGAAATAAATGGTCCAGATGGCCATTGTTAGAAAGAACATTAATTTCAGACTGTACCAAATTCCAAAATGAACCCTAGAGAGTGAAATGCCTGTCTCTTATTACAGAACATTACAGTTTCATGGAACATAATCTGATCCTTCCCACCCCCCATTAACACCTAGATCTCTATTGTAGATCCATCACATAACAGCATGGATCACCATATAGTGTTTAATCTGTGCCTTTCCCTGGGACCATCAGAGCTTCATGTACTGCATAGCAAATGTGCAGATCAAGTCAAATTTAGACCAAACAGATGTTACTAGACCTAGCTTTGGACTTTACTCTCTGCTCCATTAACTTTCATGATGGGAGGAATACATCAAACCTCGTGTTATACAGTTCCTTTCTACATTTGCAGCCTATTTGTCCTGCACAACAATTATGACGATGGCAATGTTGCCCTTACAAAATTAGTTGTAGTTGCTCTCTTCTGTTCACACTCCTTCACCACCAACGAAGAGTGGCTGAGTATGTGAACTTATGGTGAAAACATTTTCAAGAGGATGTTTTAAATACCTCCTTGTTTTAGATATATATAAATTCAACAGAACCACCGATTTTGTACTTGTTCATTAAAACAGATACTCAACAACAACAACAACAACAACAACAATTCAGTTCTGTTGATCTATCTCTCATAAGCTCTTTGCAGACAGTCATCATGGAAACAAATAATATATATTTGCTAAGAGCTTGAGATTATGTCCATGGGCACCATATCCTTGCTGCTCCTGACCTTACTTGCACAGAGGTCATTCTTACTAATCGATCAAGCTGATTCCTTTTTTTGTTATTACCAGAACATAAAATAACAACAATAAATTGGTTTATTTCCAGCAGGTTTTTTTTAATCAGTTTAACAAAATTGCACAGCAACTCAAGTTCTCCAACTTCATATAAAATAAAAATATGTTCACTCTGCATCAGATTGTCAAAACATCCATGTCAGTTAATTCTTTTGGTCTATCTCTGTTCCAGGTGTTCATGAATGAAGATTGTTTCTTAAGAGATCTTTATAGAGTAATTTCTTTCCCTTCTAAAGAATGCTTGTAAGTCATGATCTTATGCATGTAAGTCATGATCTTAGGTCTTTCTGACCTATTGTCCAATATTTGGTAACCATTCAATGTTCAACATGAAAATGAAAACTGTCAAAAATTCAGCTAATCTTTCTTATAAATTGGATTTTATGCAGACACTGGTGTTGTGTGAAAGCACCCTGTGAACCTTTGTTAGGGTCACGGCCATCTTAATTTCCCTTAAGATATACAACACATTATTTCCCACCATGTAAAATGACAGGTTCCACCACAGATCTCAGCATACATGACTTCTACATTATTTGGAAAAGGCAGAGTTATATTTTGCAGTCAACTGTTAGGGCCTTTGTGAATGACACTCAAGGGCTTTGGGGTAACAGAGGGCAGCCTCTGGTCTCCAGTATAAGTCAAGAGATACCCTTGCGGTTAATTTCTTCACTGACTACAGGCTCTGTACTCAATACAAAATAAAAGCAATAAAGCAGAAAGCAAGTCCTGAAAGTCTCCCAGCTCATCAGTTTGAGCAGAACTCAGCCCATCTAATATGTCTTCTATTATTGACTCGTCTAATACCTCCGATTAAGTTCTTCCAAAAGTAATACCTGAAGGTTCGTCACCAAGCTTATTGACTATATGTGACTTGTTTCCTTACTGCTTGTGGATTTCTCTCTCCCTGTTGACCTCTAGAAAAGCCACATTGTTCAATGTTTTATATTCTATCACATATGGCAACTTAATCTTTCATGTGGATTAAGGAGTCACAGTGGCTTAACTGAATCATTTTTATAGTGACCCTTTCCCCCTTTTCATATTTGCTATACTTCCCCTGTTCTTAGCTCTGTTGAGCAAATACCGCTAGAAAGCTAATTCCCCATCTGGCCCGAGTCCTCTGTCTCGTGGGCTATTCACCCTCCACGAAGCTCATTTTCTATCTTAGCAGTTTTACATTAACTTGGAATAGCTACTAATTTGAGGGCGGGGTTCATTTTCTTTGCTGAAGATAACTAATTCCAATCAAAGTGACAGAATTAAAGCTTCTCCTCTCTGGATGGGTTACTGACCCCTTAAGAGAAGCCAATATTATGGCTATGCTGGTTTCTGTGGACATTTGTGCATGGCTTCAGACCAGGGATGGGGAACCTGTAGCCCTCCATATGTTGTTGGACTCCCAATATGGTCAATGGTCACATATCATGGGATTTGTAGTCCGGCAACATCTGGAGGGCCACTGGTTTTCCATCACTGTACTAGAGTAGCATTCCAATAAATACAGGAGGCTATGCCTGGAAGGGAGAAATGAGCCTATTAGTCCGGTCAATATACAAAATGACCTGGGCAAAATTGCAACATAAACACTATTAATGGCATTTTTATGAGAATTGGGTGTAGAATAACATATTAAAAATTAGACAAAATTAGGACATAATATTATGATGGATGACTGGGAGAAGTTGTGGAAGGAAGGTATTAAATTTACTGCTTGTAATGTATTAAGAGAAAATATTATGAAAATGATATATAGATGGTATTTGACACCAGTGAAGTTAGCTAAGATATATCATGTTACAAGTAATATGTGTTGGAAATGTAAAACTATGGAAGGTACCTTTTATCATATGTGGTGGACATGCCCAAAGGTTAAGGCTTTCTGGGAGAAGATTTATAATGAACTCAAGAAGGTAATGAAAATTACTTTTAGTAAGAAACCAGAGGCCTGCCTTTTGAGCATGACCAATCATGAGATACCCAGTCAGGATAGAGTGTTTTTTATGTATGCCACAACAGCTGCTAGAATTTTACTTGCAAGAAACTGGAAAGGTGAAGAGATCCCGACAGTGGAAGAATGGCAGATGAAGCTAATGGACTTTATGGAACTCGCTGAACTGACCGCGAGACTCCGAGACCAGAGGGAGGAGAAGGTGCAACAGGATTGGAAGAAATTTAAGGACTATTTAAAAAATCGTGAAAAGCTAGATATTTGAAGCAGAACTGGCTTGTTTAATTGGCTTTAGCTAGTTGATGTTAGATGAAAATAGTATACAAGAAGTAATGTTATGAATGGTTTAAAATATTTAGAAATGTCTAAGGATATGTTGTTTAAGTAATGAATTATATATGGTTAGTTAGTATCTTTATGATTATTAAGAATAGTGGTGAATGTTAAGAAAATAGTTACAAAGTTACCAAAGTATATTGATATTGAACGCAGTTGAGAGAACGGGGGAAGTGCCCCCAAAGAAGATTGAAATTAGAATTAAACAATGATTTTTTCTTGGTGTTCCTGTTTAGGTATGTATAGGGTTTTTTTGTTATTCTTATGTTGTTTTAATGTGTTTGATGTGTTTTCTTTGTTTTTATTCTTTGTTAATTGTTTTTGTTTATTTGTTTGATGTATTTGTTGTTTAATGTAGAAAATAATAAAATCTTTAAAAAAATAAAATAAAAAATTAGACAAAATTAAATGACAGGAACACTGTGAAATCGTGATTTCAAAATGGCCGACCTGCTGTATCAATTGTATTGTATTTCGATTAGTTTTCTAAACTTAATTGTGTGTATCCTATGTTTTTTAATTGTTGTTACCAAACGTCAGGGAAAATAATACAAAGTTGTCATTGATCTAGTTATTAGGCTACATAATTTCTGTATTTAAATGTTTGCTAAAAACAACAAAGTGAAAGCAATGGTACATTGAAACAAGGTCACAATAAGGCGCTTGAACCAGAACTTTTATTATGTATTACAAATAACGAAAGCAGACATCAGTCATCCATATCATCTTCTATATCAGAACAATGTTCAATCAACAACACATTTTCACAACCAATGGTCTGGCACTGACCACAAGCTGTTGAACATGGAAAACTATTTTTTTTGCACGTGCAACGGAATGTACAACAACCAGTGGTGCAGTTACAGTGGATAACTTTCAAAAGACTTTCAGGTGCAGGGGCCATGTCTGACATCACAGGGTGAAGCTGGTTGTCCTCCTTTATAATCCAACCCCAGTCATTAGGTCGTAAACCCTCTTTGTGGCATGACCATTCCATTATCTGGTAATATGATCGAAAACTATGGAATTTTGTTGCAGATGTAGTTGGTGGTAGACGTTTTGCCCAGGTTCCAGCGTTTTTGTTTTCTGTAGTTTGCCCGGACTATATATGTTTGCATGGTGTGCTTATATGGAATTGTTGTGCATGTTCTGTTGCCCAAAGCTATTTGAAGCTAACCTAAGAAAATAAATTGTCACACTGTCTTTTGAAGATAAGAGGGGCCTGAAGCCAACAGTGAAGACGAAGCAGGCATATGGCAAGGGCAAAGCCTGCTATTTAAAAGTGAGCTAAATGAATGGGTACATACCGAAAGGAGAGACCACACCAATGAGTCAATTATGGGAGCAAAGACAGAGGGATGCTCAATGAAACTTGAAAGCCCCAGTGACCTTTACGGAGGCCATCATCTAAGTAAGGGGGCTGCCCCACTCCCCACTGCCATTCTAGCACTCTGCCACGTATGGCAGTAATGCTGATAGGACTTCAGAATAATGCATGAATAGTGTCTTGTGTTAGAAGCACTGTAATATTTCTCCAAAGAAGTATTGTGTGGAAATCCAATAAGAATGACATGATGGTGGAAGCAATTAGGTTTATTGGAGTACAGGAACACTCTGCTGTTACCTGCTAAACTCTTAGGTTCACTCTGAAGAGGAAAATGTTACTTTAACTCAGCTTCCTAAAGACACATTCTTCACACCCACACATAGGAGCAGGGATAATTTTCTCATTATTTGTCCTTCACATTTTGCTTTCAGGTGCAAGAACATGTCTGCGAGAAAGTTTCTGCCTTTTGTTAGGTTTGTATTAAAAGTTTCATTAAGGGTAATATAAAGTTTCCATAGAAACTGAGGAATCAACTGGGAACAGCAGAAAGCGAAAACAGAAGTAAGTCGTTTCACTCCACGTATTAGTAAAGAGGGCTTCTTGCATGGAGAATACTGAATACTCAGTACTGAGGAGGGAGAAGGTAGGCGTGGGTGCCTTGCTCCAATTTCTGCAGGAACCTCCTGCATATCTGGCCAAATGCTTTCCTAAAGGAAGGGGCATCACTCAGTGGTAGAGTATCTACTTTGCATGCAGATGGTCCTGGGTTCAATCGCTGGCATCTCCAAGAAGGGCAGGGAAAGATTCCTGTTCTGGAACCCTTGAAAACTGCTGCCGGTCAGTGTAGACAATACTCAGCAAGGTGGACCAATGGCTGGACACAGTATAAGGCAGCTTCCTAAGTTCCTACTCTGTCAGGCAGCAGAGGAACCAGCCCCCATAGCAGGTTGCCAGGAGTGGATAAGACAAGGAAAAGTCCTTACCATCTGCTTTTATTCAATATTACAGAGAGTGTGATGGCCTGGGAGTCAGACTCTGATGCTGAACCTGAGGGATCCCAGCCTGCACAGGATTCCCCGCCTCCAGAACCAGCTGAGCCGGGGCCAGGGCTTGAGCCTGAAGGATCCCCACCTGTGCTGGATCCCCAGGTGCAGGCATCAGCAGAGTCTGCTCTGGCTCCTGATGGGAGGGAGGACCCATTGCCTGCAGGTGCTCCACTCCCAGCCTCTTCAGAGGAAGCTGAGGCAGCCCCTGGGTCCAGTAACCCACCAGCCTCTCCTGAGCTGCAGAGGCTCAGGACAGAGAGGCGAAGAGAGCTAAGTGCTTACAGGAGGAGTGCTCGCCTCCAGGCCCGGAGGAGAGGCGAGTCTCCGGAGGATCGGGGCCGCCCTAAGCATAGGGCCAGATAAAAGCCAGCCAGACCCAGCCCAAGTTGCGTGAGCAACTTAGTTGCAAGCGTATGCTCAACCTGCAACCTCGTGCCTGCACCTGCCTTGGACCTTGACCTGCTCCCTGCCTCGCTCTCCGCTGGGCTGACCTCCTTTGGACCCCTAAACCCAGGACTGGACTTGGACTTCACTTCATGGACAAACCCCTGGGGCCAGCACAGAGAGGTTTGGGAATGCAGCCTCTTGGAATAATGGCATTGCCCTAAGTAAATCTCTGCTCCCCTTCTTCTTTCGTTATCTCTTCTATGGGTGACGCTGAGGGCCTTTGGCTTCTGAGCCCTTTGCTCTGCTATTTTTAAGGTTTGCCAGGTTCTGGGAGATGGTGGGTCTGGAATGCTTTCTAGTGATAACGTGTCAGCCAGCTGCTCCGGCTCTGCCTCCTCCTCCCCTCCCATTATTTCCCAACTTTCCCCCTCATCTCCCTCTGAGCTGTGATCTCCCTCAAACCCCTATTGTAATTCTGAACTGTCTTTTTCTCCTCTGGAAGGTTCAGGCTGAGGAGGTGGTTTCCACCATTCCTCCTCTGCACAGTCCCTGACATCCACACTGGTAGCAAAGAGCAGAAGATAGACAGGAGTCCTCAGCAGCAACTGGGCTAATGTGAAGCCAATAGCCTCCTGCTGTGTTCATTTCAGTCTATGGCCCAAAGTGTTAGAGGTTTTGGCATTAGAGGATGTAGTGCAGGAATGAGAAGCCAGTGCCCACCCTGAGAGGAAGGTGGGAACATAAGGATAATCAGGCCTGGTGCTGTTGGCTCAGCCTCATCCTTCCCTGCCCTTGGAAGACCCCATTTCTGGACTTCCCACTGACTCCTGTTGGCGTGGATACCACCAGTGGGCCACTCACCTGTCAATATCTTCATTGGCTGGTGAGAATCCATCTTAGCTGGGAGAGCTGGGTAGAGGGAAACCTTTACCTAACCCGCCACAAGCCTGGCTACTGTGAATCTGCACCCACCAGGCATTTTTTAATGATCTGAAAAATAGTGCTCCTTTCTCTGTCCATGGTGCTGAAATTCCACTTAACACAAATTGAGAATCCAAGAGGACTGGGGTGGGGCTGTCTTCCAGATAAAGCATATGATAAGTTTCTAGGGAAGCCAAAATGTTTTGGTAAGACACCCACAGTTTCCTGGTTGGATTTCACACATCACTGTGGTGCAATGCTATAAGAGGATTGTACTTTAGCAACTGAAGACCTGAACCATCTGTTTGTAGAAAATGTTCTTGTTATTGGGTGAATCTTCAGAGGATGGCTTCCCGCAAGACACCTTACATCGTCCTTCCACAACCTGGTTCCCTCGGTATCTTGTTGGACTACAACTCCTGTCATCAGTGTCCTTTGGTCATGCTGGCTGGGACAGATGGGAGTTGCAGCCTAACAACATCTGGACAGCATCAAGATGAGGAAGGTTGCTTTATGTCATTCTTATTAATACTAGTTTAGCAACAGAAGATTAAGAAGAATTAGCATTTACATAACACCCGATGCTCTTCACATTACCTTGGGCATCCTTTTGACAATCCTGTAAGGTGAGTCAGTATTATTATACTCATATTGTACATGGGAGCTGAGGTTAAAAATTAGTTTCTTGGCTAAGGCCACTTCCGGAGTTTACGACAGTGATGGAATTTGAGCTTGGAGTTTCTTGCTCAGCTCAGTCACTTAGCCACTACATTGAAGTAGCTTTCACTGGATAGAAACTGGTCCCTGTTTCAGTTCAGTTGTTCATTAGAAGCAAATTGCTGTGCACAATGCTCATTGTTACCTAACACTTTAATGCAAAGACAGAAGCTGTGGCATTAAGTTTAATAATGTCTACCTATACAGTGGGAGCTGTATTAAAATCATATGGAAATACTGAACAATTGTTGCATATTTGCTGTATAAGCATATCTAGCCAGAGCCTGCATAGCAGCATATAGTGTTTTAATGCTTGGGTGTGTACAAAAGGAAAATATTAGAAGGGCATGAAACAAATACTGCAATACTGTGAAGGTGGGAATGCCTTGGAACTCCAATGGTGAATGGTTTGCCCCACAGAAAGTGTTGTGGGACTTTATAAGGCCAGTATAATTTTATTCACCATTTGTTTGAACTTCTATCTTCAATCTGAATTGGGCAAGTTTTAACAGCAGAATTGTTCGTAGGCTGTACCAGGTCAGTGCAAAGAGTGTGCACATTCCACACATTTGCATCTGCAAAAAAAAAAAAAAAGTTCATCTGGAAGTAATATCCCTCAGTCACACTGTCTTCCACTCCCACAGTGACTTCAAAGCATGCTAGTAATGCCTGTAACATTTGCATTAAATGTATTTCTCGCTTTCTCTCTCTCTCTCTCTCTCTCTTTCCTATTGGATTTCTCTGCTGACAAATTCCAAGCTTAATATAGTCATTTTGTTTCCCTCCAAACTCTATGGGAGCACCTGTTCTCTCTACCAGCAGAGCTTTATACATAAAGAAAAACAAGCAACTGCAGGGTCACTGTCGACACATGAGGGGAATGGTGCCTGATTGTACCTGCAAGATAAGGAGCCTCCAGCTTTCACAGTGTGAAAGTTTGAAGAATTGGAGAACACAACAATATGCTGCAGCTCTTTGGTTTTTCCTTTTGTTGGGGGCTTTGATGTTGAATGCCGCAATCCCCTGCTGGGAATCAGTGCACATTCTCTTCTCGTCTCAAGGCTGGCAGGATGTGCCTCTTAGAATATAGAGATGAGAGACATCCCTGTTTTGCAAGAGGAATTTGGGCGGAGCATTCCGGGGAATGAAAATTGTGCCCATTTTTTCTCTCCTGTTGGGAAGGTTGTGTGTATGCCGCAGGTCTTTAATTTGGCTCGGCAAGCATGGAATTCGATCTAGCAGTCGAAATTCAGTGTTGCAGAATTCATTCATATTGTTTCAGCTTGTTTCCTGTGTTGCAAAGTTCTGGCCTTTTTCTCAGTTTGAAGGTCACAGATTCTGGAAATATATATATATATATATATATATATATATATATATATATATATATATATATATATATATATATATATATATATATATATATATATATAATATATAATATATATATATATATATTATATATATATATATATATATAGTGGCAAAATGGCTATAAACCCTAATATGCCATCTGAGGTCAATTATATGCATTGGAAATAGAGAAATTGGTTTCAGCATTCTGGTCCTCAGTGTATTTTTAGTGCTGTCTTTGCGACTAAGTGGCTTCTTCCTTCAGGTAGCTTCCTTTCAGGGCTAATTTCCCTTTTACGATGAAGATCATTCTTTACATTTCCCCTTGCAATTATCTCCTTGGATTCTGTTTGAATCAGAGATGCCACTTGTCATGACCTTGACCCTGAGCGGCAGGCAGGCCTCTGACAAAGAGAGGGAGGAACCAGCTGGGTCAGGAAGACCAGCAGTGCAAGCTGCAGAGGTGCTGAACCCAGACTCTGGGCCTGACACTGAGCTTGTACGGGAGCTGATTTAAGTCAGCAGGAGCTGATTTAGAAGCAGAAGAGTGCAAGGCACCAGTCCAAAGGACTCTGCCCACTAGGATAGAGGAAGAATATCTTTCAAAAGGACATATACACACAATCAGATGGTTCTTCTGGCGCATTGGAACTTTGTGTGCACCTCTTGCATCAAGTTACCACTTATGTCCGAACCACTTGAGCACTTTCTTGCTTTTAAAGAACAGCCTAATTAACCATATGCAAAAATTTTTTTTAAAAAAAAAAATATGTGTGTGTATATATATAGCACACATAAAAGAATCAAGCCCCATATTGAACTTGATTTCTGCAGCATATTTCTCTCTCCATCTAAAGTATGAATACATATGTACTTTGTATACATTTATGTACATTTTTCTACATTTCTGTTCATGACAGGTGTGAGAAATCATTGGCCCGACTCCTGGGTTATCGCTAATGGCTGCGGAGCACAGACCTTGATCCTCGGAGAGAGGTCCGATCATCAAGGGGTGAAGGGAGGAAGCACAAGGGTGCTATGCACCCCCAGAAGAAGCCCGAGAGGGGATTTTGGGTGCTGGTTTCAGCGGCGCTGAATTTTGAGCTCTCCGGTTCCTTTCCGAGGCTCCAAAAGGAGTGAGAAAGCATTGGCCCTTGAGATGCTGGAAAACAAGACCTCCCAACATCCCTGGTCATTTCCTATACTTGCTATGGCTGATGGGAGTTATAGTTTACCAACATCAAGAGAGCCAAAGGTTCTCCACTCCTGGTTACTGTACCGGTTACTTTTGGAAATGTGGAGTTTATGTATACATACAATATTATGCGTATAATAATGCATAGAATATGTGAAGACTGCTCTTTTTTGTGGAACTCCGGGTGGGATACTCACTTCTCTCTGAGATTAAGGAGCCAGATGGGGATAATTTGGGTTGTTCATAGGGACATCCCAGAGCAAGATGAAGATCAGAACTTTTCATTGGGGGGGGCGTGGTAGTACTTATCAAGGTTGTGCATAGGGACCCTGATCAAATTCACTTTGAAAAGGCTGCAATCCAAACCAGGATGCTCCATGACAAGTCAGCCCAACCTGGATCTGTACCCTGATCCAATCTGGGGACCTCACACAGTTATGTGGTTGGGAGGGAGGAGGAGACACGAGCTGCCAGTGTAAAAGCAAGGACAGCCACTCCTTAAAAACAGCAGCCCTGTGATGTGTCTAATGTTAATGTTATTCCCCAGAGCTTTGCGCTCTGCTAGAAAGGCTGAACAGCCCTGGAGAAATGCTTAATGGGAAGACAAATCTGTACAGCACCTTCAGCTACCTCATAATGATAAGGTAAGCTCAACCCTGCACTTGCTGAAGAAGAGTTTGGATTTGATATCCTGCTTTATCACTACCTGAAGGAGTCTCAAAGCAACTAACATTCTCCTTTCCCTTCCTCCCCCACAACAAACACTCTGTGAGGTGAGTGGGGCTGAGAGACTTCAAAGAAGTGTGACTAGCCCAAGGTCACCCAGCAGCTGCATGTGGAGGAGCGGAGACGTGAACCCGGTTCCCCAGATTACGAGTCTACCGCTCTTAACCACTACACCACACTGGCTCTCTCTGAAGTGATGAGGAAAGCCTAACACAAATTTAAAGCACCCTGAAAATGAAGCAGAAAAACTGAAGCCTGTTTCATGGGGGAAAGAAAGCTTTCAAGAAACCAGAGGAAAAGTTTCAACACAGCACTGGAAGTAGCTTCCCAAACTTGGATCTTGGATCAGGGTTTCCCAAACTTGGATCTTCAGCTGTTTTTGGACTACAACTCCCATCATCCTTCGCTAAAAGGACCAGTGGTCAGGGATGATGAAAATTGCAAGAGCGTCTCCACCCCCATCATTCAGCCCGGACACTGAGGTCCATCTCCATGGGCCTACTGGTGGTTCCCTCACTGCGATAAGTGAGGTTGCAGAGAACCAGGCAGAGGGCCTTCTTGATAGTGGCACCCACCCTGTGGAACACCCTCTGATCAGATGTCAAGGGGATCAACAACTATCTGACTTTTAGAAGATATCTGAAGGCAGCCCTGTTTAGGGAGGTTTTCAATGTTTGATGTTTTATTGTGCTTTTAATTCTGTTTTGGAGCCGTCCAGAGTGGCTGGGGAAACCCAGCCAGATGGGTGGGGTATAAATAAGTTGTTGTTGTTGTTGTTGTTGTTGTCGTCATCATCATCATCCAAAAAGAGCTGTATATCCAAGTTTGGGAAACCATGTTCTGTTGTCAGCCATGCATTATAGTCCAGTGTTCTATTTTTAACTTTTATGAATAAATGTTTCAGTAGACCTGCAACTCCCATCACCCCTGACTATTGCATTGGATATACTGGCAGGAGCTAAAAAAGAGTTGGGGGAAGCCCAGTGGTAGGGCATCTGCTTTGCATGAAAAAAGCTCTATGTTCAACCTCTGGCATCTCCAGCCAGGGCTGGAAACATCGCTTACCTGAAACCCTGGAAAGATGCTCCAAATCAGTGCAGACAATATTCAGCTAGACGGACCAAAGGTCTGACAGTCAGCTTCCTATGTTCCTGGTTCAGTAACATCTGGAGGGCCACAGTTTAATCACGCCAGGAGTAAGCTAAGATTAATGTATTTGGATTACTCTCCCTTTCAGACATCAAACTGTAATAAATATCACAGTGTGTGTCGCAGATCCAGAGCTGGTTTTGAGACATGGTGTTTAGGCATGAATTGTTTGAGAGGCAGGACAAAACTGCCCTGTAACTAGAAATTTCCTCAATACAGTTGTACCTTGGTTGTCGAATGGAATTTGTTCCGGAAGTCTGTTCAACTTCCGAAAAGAATCGAAAACCAAGGTGCGGTTTCTGATTGGCTGCAGGAGCTTCCTGCACTCAACCGGAAGCCGTCGGACATTTGGCTTCGAAAAACGTTTGCAAACCAGAACACTCACTTCCGGGTTTGTGGCATTCAGGAGCCGAAACGGCCGAGTACCAAGGTACGACTGTACGACTGTAAAACCATCCTTGAGATGGAGTATTAATTTACCCGAAGAAAATGTTTCCCTCACGTGTCCCTTATGGGTTCTTATACCCTCTTTCCTTGCAGTAGCCCCACTGAACTCAATGGGACTAACTTCAATGTGCATAGATTGCATGGTGAGTCAGTAAAGAGAGAACAGGTTCAGAAGGAAACATATCCATTTCAGGGAAGCTTATTTTGATTAGTTGACTGGGAAGAGAAGGACAGAATTATTCCATGGACTTCCCTTCCTTTTGACACTGCAGTGAAAAAGTTCATGACCCTCACTTGTAAAGTGTGGGTTCAATGTGCGAACACACTCAGAAGCTGTGATTGAACTCAGTACGTTCAGTACTAAAGTACCATGAAGAAACAGGATGCAGTTGCTAAATATATACCACTAGGACATCAGACACATCATTTTTCATAGCAGGTGAGCACAAAATAGCCAGACTCTGACCCACCCATCCCTAGGATTTTAAGTACACCAGCTGGTAATCTGTTTCTTGTTACACCATATGACTTGTGGCAATGAAATAGCATTTACAGCTGGCTGGATGTTATTCTTGAAAAAGAATGCCTTGAAACCTACAGAGCCGGCAGCAATATTGTTTTGAGGATACTCAAATGCAAACAAGAGTGTTGTTAAGATGAACTCTTCAAAATGAATTTGATACTTCCTGCCTTTATGAAACAATACCAATATGGAACATTCAAATTGTACTTTAGAGCAGGAGTAGGGAAAAATAGCAACCTTGGTGTGGCAAACACTAGCTCCCAGAATCTCATTTGCGATTCTCAAACGATCCCAAGAACAGTATTGCTAATCCCCCCAAATTATAATTTTCTGTCAAAATGCATGCAAGATACAGCTTCACATGCATGTGTGTACAGACATACTTACATATCTGGTAAGAAGGGTCATAGACTTTCTATCCATGCTCCAAAGTCTTCCTAAACAGGAAGAGCTTAAACCTAAGGTTGAAGGCCAATAAGGAAAAGACAAAATAAACATCTCTAAGCAGGGAGTTCCAAAGTTTGGTTGAAAATTGTTTCCACCCATTGTTGTAAAAACTACTTTTTCTGATGAATAAAGCAGCATTCTCATATTTCTTTCTCTTTTTTTCATTTTAAAATGCTTCACCAACTTATTACATAAGCTACATTAATTAAAAACTAACCACACAGGTACTTTCATATATTGCACATTAAGACCTGCAGGTCAGCCACTGCTGTAGAGGCAGGCTTCATTTTCATCACAGAAAAATTATATGTGCATCCCAAGAGGATAAACAAGTCCTCATTTAAAGATGATCGGATGCGCATTGCTAGAGAAATTATTTCTGCAAAGGAGAAAGAAAGAAAAAAAGAAGCTACATAGAAACCAAGTCCAGAGGAGAAAAGAAGAGTTGGTTCTGAAACTACTGAAATCCTCCCCACATAAAACGTGATGAGGATCATTCCAGAAATCCAAAGTCATGGTTTCTCTTCAGCATGATGTACAGACTCCCGTGAGCTAGCTGGGGATGGGGGGGCCAGAAGGACCACCTAGGTAGTTATAGGGTCCTGAAGGTGGCAAGTCTCTGGCAGTAGGAGTGGGGTAGTCCCTTAATCCTTGCAGAGGTAGCCGTTGATGGCCTGGAGGATAATCTCTTGAGTACGGAGGCTGGAAAGGAGGAGGTCTGCGCTGATATACTCTCTGGTCATAAGGTGATAGTGGACCATCTGGAAAGTCTCTCATTCCAAATAGAGGACCAGATGGATAGTCTCTTGAATATTCTCATACTGGGCATCCATTCTGCTCACTTTACTTATGGTCCATTTTGACAAAAATGAGCTGCCGTGTGTGTGTGTGTGTGTGTGTGTGTGTGTGTGTGTGTATGTGTATATATATATATATATATATATATATATATATATATATATTCAAACATCAATTGTTTGAAGCACTGTGCTTGGTCCCCCCCCCTTCCCAGTAGACCAGTCAACTATAAAATGATAAACTTGGTAAATAATATTGTGTCTTCAGGATATGAAGTTGAGAAGCTTGACAGCAGAAACAAGACTTTTCCCTTCTCAGACTGTTCCAGTTCACTGACTGAATTTATGGAGTGAGAACAATAGGAGCATAGGTCAGCTGAGGGCTGTCATTATTTTTACTGCGTGTTTTACCAGCGTACTTGTAGAGTGCTGAAACCTACTTGAGATTGGCAGAAGAGGCTACATATGTAAATAACAGTGCCTTGCACATCCCCAGATAGGTCAGGTAATTTCATTTCGCTGCCGGTACCACAGCGTAAAGTAACTGTCATGGTGCGATCTACTAATGATCTCAAAACGGCTATGCCTGGTTTGAAGTTTTGCCTTTTGTCACAGAATAAAAGAGTAATGTGGATCAAGGTGTGTGTGGTGGTGGGGGGGAGAAAATAAACACAGAAAGCCTTAATTGATGTGTCTTCTGAGCTGCTGTAAATTGGACTGGAGCAGAGGCGAATACAGAGAAATTGAGTAGAATTTCAAATTGTAAACCAGAATGTGCACTTCTATTACAGATCCTTTTAGAAGGCTACTGAAATGAATGTTATCACAGAATCCATGCCCATTTGGCACGGGATGGCTTCCTTTACCATTGGATAGGTGGTCACATTGGTTGATGATGAACTGAAAGGGAAGGTGGAATTAAAAGGGAAAGGTTGTAAAAACAAACAAACAAACAAATGGCAGATCCATTCCTTAATCCAGACCAGGATTCCAACATCCACCCCAGGACTTGAAGACAGATGGAAAGGAAAGTATGGAAGAATGAATATCAGTCTACCTTCCTCTGCCCTGCCCAAGGACGAGAAGAGCTGATAAGCTGGTAGAACAGAGGTTACGAGCTCAGGTTCCAAGACTCAGTCGTGACATGGGTGACTATAGGGAGGAAGTGGGTGACCCCCTTAATTGGGAGCACCACCAATTCCTAGGAAATGGATTCTTTGTTCTCTCGCTGTGATCATTAAAGTTTCTAACTGGTAAGAAGACTCATTTTCCTTTGTTCTGCTTATCTACTGTCAAGGTGTGTGTGTGTGGGGAGCCAATTCCCTGAAGCCTGACATGAGACTTCTCAGCAGGACTTGGAAGAGGGGGAGAAGGAATTCGGTTAGAGCACAGAGGCTGATGGTGGGGAGAAGCCAAGTAATCTTATCAGGAGGCATATCCATCTCACTGTTGTTGGAGGGAAGAGAACCATCTGAACCAGCCCCTGGCCTGCCTCTTACTAGTGAAATCGCTCTGGCAACTGGGGAAGTGTCTGAGCCTGGATCGCACACTGAGTTGGGTGGGCAGACCTTACCTCCATATCCAAAAACGCTCTGCTGAGTGCACAAGCATGAACAAACCAAGGCTGCTTGCTTGCCCCAACTCCATTGCTGCAGAGCCAAAATGTGTGAATGACTGTGCCTGTCCTGCTCTTCAAAAGCAGGGCAAAGGGGGCATGTCACATGTTGAAACAACATCTCAGCATGTTCCTAGCTTAGAGCTCTGCTTTGAACTCTTGAACCATGTAATCTGCAGCCTGACCTGTGTTTAAGCCATGTAAAGATTTTTAGCTGTTGGGAATAATCAAGGTGAGAGTCCAAGCACTGTGTCCAAAAGTGGGAGCCCCAGGACAAATTGCAAACAAAAGAAATTGTATTATTGGGAGAAAGTCACTCCAAAAATGTTGATTAATTTTCATGAGGACTTCTTAAAAAACCAAATTACAAATTTGTTGGAAAGATGAGGAATAGGAATAGAGAAACTGAAATGGACAGATTTCCCTGTATTTCCTTATTCTTGCTCACAGTCACCCACTATAAGTCACAATACCGTTGGTGCCAGAGAGGCCCTATCATGCTGGAAGGTGCACACCAAAATAGCATTTTGCCAGTGGTCCTCATAGCTGAAGGCTCCTGCCCACAAATTAGTTGGTAAACCCAACAGGCTGTGGACATATTGAACATCCTGGAGGAAGAAGAAGAGGAACACAGGAGAGGAATGGGTGTCAGATGTCCACAAAAGGTGAAGAGAGTAAGGATCTCCAGAGTCTTCTTGCCAGGGCCGTCTTTAGCATATGCACCCCCCAATTAACTTTTATTGAGATTCTTTTAAAAGGGGGAAGGCAAAGTGGTTGACCTTTTTGTAGGGGGGAAATCACTCACCTGTAACCATGATGCAGTGGAAGAAACTGCTTTTATTTCCTGACTCGGTGGGGAAATTTGATGCTACGGAGTAACAGAGCAACAGAGGTGGGGGGCATGGACTTTCTCTCCATTGCTTTTCACTGCCACTGATCGAGAGGGACCAGTATACAGCAGATCTACATTTGGCACCCCTGGGTAAAGACAGCCCTGCTTCTGGCATCCAAGGCCACTAGATGTAGAGTGATAGAAATCACATTTGGAAAACCCTGAAGTAGCACAAAATACCCTTGATTTCCTCTTCTATTTCTGCTGAAATGTCTTCCTAAGTATTGACGCTGCTGGCTCCATTTTTGACAGCTGTGGTTCCTTGCTGTGGTTCGTGCTTCAAAACAGGTGAGGGCAATGTAATTCTGTTTAAATTTTAAATGATCTTCATCTGAACCAAAGACCAGCTGCAATGCTCACAAAGTCAATGACTATCGAGCTGGAACTGCCAAGACCAATGGCATGGGTAGGTCGAATGGAATTGTGGAGGATGGCCAAGTCGCATACTAATGGCAGGGCTGCCTTGGGCAATATTGGAGGTATCTTCTTGTTGTTACGCCGCTTTCCTGCCAAACTTCTGGAGCCAGTGATATCGGCTGCTAGCCAGTTTCATTTCCTCCACCTCAGCCTTGCATACTGAAAATGCCATATTTAAATGCAATTCTCTTGTTCTTTTGTGCAATCCAATAAAATCAGCTCAGTGTGAACAGCAACCCAGAACAGGTGTTCTGCATACTACTTTATGGCAGTTATCGTCCACTAACTTCTAACTTATCACCTCCCTTCTAGTCATCTCATACTCTGCAAGGCAACTTGTCTTGAGCATTGTTTCTCTGTTTACATTTTAACCAAGATTGTTAAGGATTTGTGGGTGTAAGAAACCCAAAATTCCAGATCAAGCTAGTGTTAGAATTTAATAAAGGCTTGTGTGTTAAAACCATGTGTCAGGCACCGTGTGCTAGAATCTAATCAAGACGTGTGTATTAGACTGTGCGTCAGAAACCTCTTTAATCGTAGGGAATCAACAAGTGTTAAAAGTTAATTCCTTTTGAGATGACAGCCTGGGGATGAGCCATATATCATAAGGACACCACTGTTTCTGCTTAATTTGAATTCTTTGCATCCCATACATGATCATCATTGGGAAACTGAAAAGAAGCATGTATGTTGCATCCCTCAAGGAAGAAAAAACAAAGTAAAAAATAAAAAAATTCCTTCCAGTAGCACCTTAGAGACCAACTAAGTTTGTTCTTGGTATGAGCTTTCGTGTGCATGCACACTTCTTCAGATACACTGAAACAGAAGTCACCAGACCCTTATATATAGTGAGGGAGTGGGGAGGGGTATTACTCAGAAGGGTGGTGGGAATGGGTGATTGGCTGATAGGTGTGGAAAACCTGTTGATGACTGTTAACGACTGCAATTGGTCTTACAGGAAAAGGCAAGGGGTGAGATGGCTAAAGATAGCTTTGTCATGTATAATGAGATAAGAATCCAATGTCTTTGTTCAGACCAGGTCTCTCCATGGTTTTAAGTTTGGTAATTAGTTGCAATTCAGCAACTTCTCTTTCCAGTCTATTTCTGAAATTCCTTTGTAGTAAGACAGCTACTTTGAGATCTTGTATAGAATGTCCTGGGAGACTGAAGTGTTCTCCTACTGGTTTCTCTGTCTTCTATGGTCATCCATAGAAGAAGGCCGAGAAGTGTTTACGAACTCATTTCTCGCTCACTTAAATGATAATAAGCTGGATTTGTGGGAAGATAAAGTTAGAAGTTAGGCATTATAGGAACTAGCAGGTGATTTATTTATTTTTGCAGTTAAAGAGCAGCCAGTTCCCTGTGCACTCAGACATCCCAACTTTGTTTATAAAAGCAAAGCTTCACCTGCAAAATTAATAACTGAAGTAAGATATACAAACACCGGAACAAAGTAAACTCGGAGCACTGGAAAAATAATGAAACACAAAGAAGAGCAGAAGCAATTAGTGAGACCTGGTGGAATATTTCTACCTCCCCAAGCCGTATCTGAAAAACAAAGGCCAGTACCCTGAGTGGAAGATAAAAAGTGATCACATAATTAACAAAAGCCACGGAGAATGCAGAAGAGAGGTTGGCATTGCATATTACTGGGGGATATAAACCAAAAGTGATGAAAAGAGAGACTTGGTTTTCTATTTCTCAGGTAAGATGAAAGAGATGTAAGCTCTTGCCCTGACTTCAGGCGATGGCAATATTTTATTTCTCATTATCTCAAATTTATGTTTTAAAAACCTGTATTTTTTTAATAATAAAAAAAAAACCTCAGATGCTTCGCAGCCTTGCATTCCTTTCTTGGGTAAAATCAGAGCGGTGCCCAAAAATCTCTAGTTTATTTTGGGGGGTAAAGACTAGGAATAAGCCTGATCTAGACTTTGGTGCTATTGTTGCTCTTTCCATTGTGGCTGCTGTTGCTACTCTAGTCCTTCTTTCCCCCTTTGCCACTGTTTATTTCCCCTTGCTTAAATTTGTCTGCAACTCAGTGCTTGCATGTAGACATCTCCAGCTTCAAAAAAAAAAAAAAAGACAAGAAAGACCCCTGCTGGGAACCCTAGAGGACTGCTGACAGTTTAAACAAGACAACAGTGTGATCAGTGGACTAATGTCCAAGATAGGGCACTACCCTCTGGATAGGGAACCTTCATAGGGATATACGTGATCCATCCAGTTAAGAAAGTACACAATGGGTGAGATGATGTCAACGTACTAGGTCATCAGACTTGACTATGACACAGAGGGCAGGTAAAAACAATTGAGAGTAAGGACAAGTGGGGAAAAAAATTAAAATTTAATATTTCCCAAAGGAAAGGGAGGGGAATAATTCTACAGAAAATGTGAAACACTGTTTAGCACCACTGAAAATGTTCACGACACTTTTAGTAGTTCAGCTCCACATCAGGTATCACCATGAAAATGTTCACAAGAGACTTTGAGTAGCTCAGCCCAGCTCCAGATCAGGCATCACCGTCAAGCTATGACAGAATTTCTAGTATGGGTTGAATTTGCACCTCTTGTGAGTTGGTCTTTCAGGCTAATATAATTTTCTAGGTTTAACTGTTTTTAGTCTAAATAAACCTTTGGCATTGCGACCATAAGCAGCTAGTCTTCTTCTTCTTCTTCTTCTTCTTCTTCTTCTTCTTCTTCTTCTTCTTCTTCTTCTTCTTCTTCTTCCTAATTGTTTAAACCGATTCATAAACCAAGAACTCATTGACAACATATGTAGTAGATATTTTTCCAAATTTATTATGGTATTTTTGTGATATACAAATGACATGAGAAAATTTGGTATACTTATTTGTATAACATTATTCTTGTTTATAAAACCCAATAATAATTAAAATGTTAAAAAAATAAAATAAAAAATAAAGCAGCTAGTGTTGTCTGCTTCTACAAAAAAGATCCCACTACAACTGCTCAGTGAATCTGCACTTGCAAAGTTTGCCATGTAGGATTTTCCCCCAATCTGCATTTTGGATCACAGATTGGGTTTTTTGCCTACTTCACACTGAATAGCGCGGCGGAGTGCTGTGTTGTTTAAATAGGTTAATCTTCTTGATCGGTCAATTTTGGCAGTTTAGGTGCAGGAAGAGAAATAGTTTGGTTTAGCCTGGTGATGGTTCAACCCCGAGACTCACTTCTTGGAATCTGCAATTCAGAGGGGGAGGTGGGGGACTCCTTTGAGGCCAAACTCCCTCATCCACCTGGGGTTCTGCGATCCCAGGGTGTGTGTTGAGTGGCGAGGTAAGGTCTCCCTACAGGGTGTGGCTGGGGAATTGCCCGGGAATTGGGGCAGGCTAGGAAGCTGTGCCCTAATTCCTTAGGCAAGTGTGAGTGGCTACAGTTATACAGTTAAGATAGTTCCCGCCCCATAGTCACCCCCCTCTTCTGATTTCAATTTAAGGTCTAATTAAAAGTGGCCCAGTTCAACCCCATCTTATGTGTCTGCCTCTTTATTTGCCTATCAGGGCACAATGGGAATTTAATTTCACAGAGGATGTTTGTGGATCTCAGGATTCAGATTAGAAGGCTTCAATGGACCCCCAGGTTGGGCAAAGGCACACCAACTCCTCTGAGATCAGTTAGCCAGAGGCCCATGACTTCCCTGTCAGAGCAGGTCCAATACAACAACACTATAGATCTGCTAATAACATCAAGGGGGATAAGCCAAGTGGAAAGGATGGAGGCAGAAGAGGATAAGGAATAGAAATTTGGGAACATCAGAGTGTTAGGGCATGCATTAAAGAGTTACAGGTGTCTGAATGAACTGGGAGTTTTAGGTGTCTGAAAGAACTGGGAGTTTTAGGTGTTGGAACTGGTTTGCTCATGTTCAGGGCTTAATAACTGCAGCATCAAATTAAAACTTGCACGTGTGAATGAACCATCACAGATCAAACACCAAAAGTCAGGGTATTCCTATTAACTCATGTGGGTGGAATCAAGTCAAATATTCTGTTATGGAATAACCAAGCGATACTAAGAGCAATAATAAAAGTAACAAGTGTATGTGAATGGGCCTTCTTGCAGTTTAAAGACCACATTGAACTGGACTTGTACACAGCACATCCTCAGAGGGGCTGGTGTGCATCATCCAAGATGAATAAACTCCTCAGCCCATCGATCCTTTAACTCAGGGATAGAGAACCTGCAGGTTTTAGAGGACTCCAACTCCCACCATTGCTGACCAGTGTCCATGGTGGCTAGGACTGATGGGAGTTGGAGTCCAACAACAGCTGGAGGGGCATAGGGCCCCAATTCCTGCTCTATGTTGTATGAGAGAATGCCTTTTCAGAGTTAAAATGATCAAACAAGGAATGATGGATTGTCTGGGTGGTACATCACTATATCATCCAAAACTGGTTCGAAGTCCATATCATGATATTGGTTTCATAATTTTTGACCTGGCGATATATATTGTGAATCATGATGTTTGTGTGCTATGTAAAAAATAAATAAATCAAGATGTGGGGGAAACCGTGAAGCCAGCCAATGCCTCAACATAGCTCCATCCTTATTTCAGACATTGCAATATATCGGTTTATTGCAATGTTCAGCTGGTGATATATCACAATGTTGAAGACCAAGTGTCACCCAGCCCTAGTCCCTACCTATGCAGCCAATTTGGAAGATTTTCACTGTGTAAAAAGCCACTATCTTTGGAGATTGTTGTCGGAATTGTGTGAACACCTCAGACTGCTTCATCCAACAGGTGCAAAATTTATTATTTCTCTGCCTTTTTTTTTTTTAGTGGTTTCCCTTATATGTTCACAGAAGGTTATTATACTGATTGTGGGCAATGCATCACTAGGTTTCTGTGTTGTAAAATTAATGAGCAATATCTGTTTGCCGTTTACTGCGAGGGCTCACCGTGGCTTTTCTTGGATAAAAATTATACTGGCTTACCTTTGCTGGAAGTCCAGCAGTCGCAGGAGGATTAATGAACTTCTTGCCACAAGTCAAAATGATGTCCTACTGATACCATCTGGATGTCAGCTGGAATCAACTTCCTTCCTGCTGTTGGGAGCTTGGAGTTCAGCTGGTGATTAGCTTCCTATACAGAAGTCTTTAAAAAAAATGGTGATTAATCAGCAGGATGTGTTGACTGTTTGGTTTTAATTCCTCTGCTTGGTTGGATCAGGGGCTCTGATAATAAAGAGTTAGGCAATAAATGCTGGAGAGAGAAGAAAAACCCAGTCTCATCAGATTGAAAATTACTTTCTCTCATATATATAAATAAATATTTCACCTAATAAATAGTGGCTCTGACAATACATTTCCTTGTTCTTTGTAGATTGCAGCCCTATATAATTTCATCAATTTAAATCTACAGGCATAGGGTCATTTAAGCAATCATTTGGTCTTTTGTTTCCTAGGTAACAGACTTGTCAAGAGACAAAATATGGCCACCCACTTTCTTAGCCCCTGTTATTTGTTCTCAAGCTAATCCTTATAATTTATTGGGCTCCTTATATTTCCCCCACCTTTTTTATGTTCTCCTCCTCCTCCTCACGTAGACTGACCTTAGTTTTAGATGAATGTTGAGCAGGAAGTATATTGAATGTTTCATTAGTACGGAGAAAAAATATCACAATTATTTAGACAAAAACTTGGGGGGGGGGCCTTTCCAAATGGATGTCAGTAGTGAAAATTTCATGGAATTGAGAAGAAGAGACTCTGCAAATTGGATATATGTCAGAGTTGCAAAAAGCATTGTTTTCCCCTGCTCTCCAGGGGAGTTATTGCTTGAGCTGAAAGTTAAGATGGGAGGAGAGGAATGCATGACAGAAGTCAGCTAAATGGTGACTGATAATTTTAAAACAAATTCCCCCACATTGCTGCAGTTGGCTTTACCATTATCACTAGGGGGGGGGGAAATAGAAACTCAACAAATAAAATGTCGGTATCACTGCTATCGGAGAGGAATGGAGAATTTGCTCTATTGCACCAAAGCTCAGACTATTAGGATCACACTGACAGTGAAATATTGTGCTCAGAAATATCCCCCTGTGGTCAGTGAGAGCCAGTGTGGTGTAGTGGTTAAGATCGGTAGACTCGTAATCTGGGGAACCGGGTTCGCGTCTCCGCTCCTCCACATGCAGCTGCTGGGTGACCTTGGGCTAGTCACACTTCTTTGAAGTCTCTCAGCCCCACTCACCTCACAGAGTGTTTGTTGTGGGGGAGGAAGGGAAAGGAGAATGTTAGCCGCTTTGAGACTCCTTCGGGTAGTGATAAAGCAGGATATCAAATCCAAACTCCTCCTCCTCCTCCTCCTCCTCCTCCTCCTCCTCCTCTTCTTCTTCTTCTTCTTCTTCTTCTTCTTCAACAGGTCTTACTTGAAAGTGAATATGGATTTTGTTTAATGGCTGCAGCCCAACACAATATGCACTAGCTAGGTTGGCACATGTGTACTCTGATAAACAGAGACAGCACATCCTGTATCACCACCTGAGGCAAAGGGGCAGGTGTCACTCCACCCCTGCCGAAGCCTCTCTTTGGCAGGTATTACAGCAGTGACCACAAAGTGGCAGCAGCGGGTTCTGGTGAGAACTTGCAAAGCTCTTGTGAGATCTCGCGAGATTTCATCAAGATCTCGCCAGAAGCTGCCATTGGCCCACCCATTGGCAGTGGGTGGATTGCCTGTGAGGATGGCATCTCTTGCAGTTCCACCACCTGAAGCGGCTGCCTCCGCCTGCCGCATGGGTGGGCCAGCTCGGCTGACGAAAGGAAGAGGAATCAAATTGAGCAGTGGTTTGGAGGGGAAAGTAAAGAGAACTGAATCCAACCTCCCACTTCGCCTTCCACAATGGCTGAGTTGCAGGATCCCTGGTTTTCCATCACCTTTGGCAGTGGGTTCAGCTACATGAGTCTTGGGATGCCTGAATAGAATGCTACTTCTCTGTGTGTAATTCCTGTCTAAACAAGGTTGTTGATAATTAAACACTGCTCTAAATGCAGATTTAAAGTATTGCACAATTTGAACAAACACTTTAAAAAAACTGTCATGTTTTGGTTCAATTAGCCTGGATAACTCCCCACCCCACTCCTACACTTTAGGGATCATTCAGATCCTTAGATTATATTCTTACTTTAGGATCCACCTGGTGTATCCCTTATTTCCTAAGGAGTCAAGGGCCATTCTTGTCACTGGGTCACCTCTCTGAGTGCAGCCTCTGTCTATCCCCAACTCTTCTCATTTCCTGCTGAGTATTTAATACCAGACCTTCAGCCCCTTCTTGTGAGTTCCTAAATACCCTCTGCATATTCGATATGTGTAAGGCTTTTCAGTGGTTGCTCATGAGGAATCAGGCGGATGCAGAACTTCTAAAAACTAAGTTCTTTATTGTGCAGCTATTTACAGTGGAGCTAAAATAAAGACGTCCAGCTCATCCCTCTGCAGAGTCCGGGAATGTCTGTTTCCGGTTCTTTGCCCAACATAAGAGGCGCGGGATCCTGAACCCCCGCCTCCCCCCTCTACGTCCTTCCTCTCTGCCCAAACGGGGCGACGGAAAGGGTTCCTCTCCCCCTCTTCCAGCTTGGTGCAGAGGCTCTCCATCCCTGCCACAGCCCCTGCTCCGACTTCCTGTCTCCATCTCCCCCTCCCCACTGGAAGAGCGGTCGCTTCCTCCATTCGAGGAGGATGACGAACTGCTCAGCAGAGACGGGGGCTCCCTGTACTGCAACTGCCCCGGGATCGCTTCCCGCTGCGGCGAGGGCGGTTTCCTGACAATATGCATATTATTTATGTGACGCGGGTGGTGCTGTGGTCTAAACCACTGAGCCCTTTGGGCTTGCCGATTGGAAGGTCGGCAGTTCAAATCCCCATGATGGGGTGAGCTCCTGTTGCTCTGTCCCAGCTCTTGCCATCCTAGCAGTTTGAAAGCAGGCCAGTGCAAGTAGATAAATAGGTACTGCTGTGGCAGAAAGGTAAACTGTCTTTGGACAAATGCTGGCTCCCTCGGCCTGAAAGCAAGATGAGCGCCACAACCCCATAGTCGCCTTTGAGTGGACTTAACCATCCAGGGGTCCTTTACCTTTTATCCAGTGGTGCCCCGCTAGACGAAAATAATTCGTTCTACGAGTGTCTTCGTAGAGCGAATTTTTCGTCTAGCGAAGCGGCAATGCAGCGCGGAGGTTTTCGCGCCGAAATTCCCCGTCTTGCGAGGCAGCCCCATTGACTTTTTCATCTTGCGGGGCTGCCTTCCGCTAGCAAATGCCGTTCGTCTAGCGAGTTTTTCGTCTAGCGAGGCATTCGTCTAGTGGGGCACCACTGTACCTTTTTTTTAATTTGATAGCACTGATGAGAATCAGCCAGTGCTTAAAGTGTCCTGCACTGTTTCTTATCACAAATAGTAAAACAGCTTAAAATTCGTGATTACTCTTCTCCCCCTAAAAGAAATTCATAAATAAATTGTAGCTAGAAGTTGGGATCAAAGCCATCTTATGCTGGTACTAATGTAAACACCTGAATAGCGAAAGTTTCAGAACACAAGATTCTGCACAGCATTTATGGGGTTATAAATCCCTCCAATACATTTTCCAGAGAGCTGCTCAGTAGAATGGTTCCCATGGTGACAGCAGCTATTGTGGAACCTTGGTCCACTACCTGATTGTGAATAAGTACATCTGGAGGGTCATAGTTTTGCTATGCTTGGATTATGAGTTCAAAAGTGCCACAATTTATTGTGACAACAGTAAGTGTCCAAGCCCTTTCAGTATAGTTTCGCTGACAATTACCCAAATTTAACAACAGATTGCTTATCTGATAAATTATGGGGTGGGGTGGGGAATCACACTAAACTGGAGTCTTGGATTAATGTGAGAAGAACTATTAATCTAACACCTAACCTCACCTCCAACAACTTCCCTCCCTCTCCCCACCTGTCATTCTTATCCATTATGCCATATTGATTCTGACCTCCACCTACTTTCACATTCCTTACTCCAAGCAATCTCCTTCCCATCTCTCCCCTCCAAACAATAACCCCATATGTGGTTTTTGTTTCTTTCTTGCAGCCAAAGAAGTTCACATCTCGCATTGACTGCACACAGGGGCGTAGCAAGGGAGGGCGTACGGGGCGGACCGCCCCATGTTCCATAATGGAGGGGGTGACAAATTATCAAGGAACAATTACTGCCCTACTAGGGTGGTTCATAAAAAAACTTTTTTTTAAAAAAATGCCTGCTCCAAAGGTCTTATCTTACTATACTAGGGATTATATAGCTATATATGAAATTTCATGCATATCGGTTAATATCTTGACCCTCCTCCACCAAAATAGCTGTTTACTTGGCTGTTTTCCTATGTTGTGAAGGCTGAAATTTCTAACCCTGTGGAAAGCCATCTAACTGGACTTTAATTTGATTTTGAGATGTTTTTGGGAGGTAATTTAATTATTGTTTGATTTTATACCAATGTTATGTATCTGATGTTAGCCACCCTGAGCCCGACTTCGGCCGGGGAGGGCGGGATATAAATAAAAGTTTATTATTACTTGTTATTATTCCTTTGTAAGAAAATATGAAATAACGTAAAACCATTTTTGCAAGGGGGGGGAATCAATGGGGGGTGACAAGAAATTTTCCACACCGGGTACCACCTGGCCTTCCTTCGCTTCCTTGGGTGGGATGACAAAAAATTTTTTGCCCCCGGGTAACAATTTTCCTTGCTACACCCCAGACTGCACCTAGTTTATGGGTGGGTATCTCCGCATTCCTGTGCGGAGACTCAATAAACACTTTGAAATGGATCTGATTTTAGAAAGACAATTAAAAAACACCTCCAAACATGTTTCTTGGAGATAAACTGTAATGAAACTAATGAAACAAAGGAATGTGGCTAATGGTTCTTGAAAGTGTCATCAATAAAGAGCTGTAAGTAATTAGCAATCTGCCATTATAATAGTTTGCCTGCTACAGTTCAAGTTTTTCCTCCTTGTATTTGCCTTTTTAATTATTGTCACCAGATCCAAGGCCCTCACCTCACAGAGACAGTTAAAATGTTATGGCAGCTAATGACTTTGACATAGATTGTTTCTGTCAGATGGGGAAAGGTAGGATGCATAAACTGTGAAATGTGCAGAACCCCTCTCCCCCAGGAGCGTACTGACAAATGAAGAAGAAAATTGAAAACGTGAAGGTGTGTGGAGGAGAAAAAAGACCCCTGTTGATCAACATGTACTGTAAATATAGAACTAGTTCCAACTGTTGCAATGAAAGAGACATGTAACGTATAGCATAATTCTACAGTATGTCTACTCAGAAGAAATCACTCCTTCGTTGCAACAGTTGGAATTAAGTTCTATATTTACATGCACGTTCTCGCCACCATATTTTGCCCAAAGTGAAATTTATAGGGAACTGTGGACATTTCCGTTTGGAAAATGTCTGAGGGGTTCTCAGCAGCTTCTGCTGACCACCTGAAACTAGCATAAAATCTCAACCTTTTCACATATGCAGACAGGCCCGTGTCCATCCTCCATATAGCCAAGCAGGAGCCATTAGCAAAGTTCAAGGACAAATTCCAGCCAGGAAATACTAAATGCCGGTGAGGTGTAGAGCCTATGGAGAATCTCATGGACCCAATAGAGAGTCATGAAGGACCACAGCAAACACACCCTAGCCACACCCTGTGGGACATTGGTGGCGCTGTGGTCTCAACCACATGCACACGAAAGCTCATACCAATAACAAACTTAGTTGGTCTCTAAGGTGGTACTGGAAGGAAATTATTATTATTATTAGTATTATTATTATTATTAAAGATTTTATTGATTTACAAAAGTGTGTGCAATGTCTCTCTCGTAGTTTTTCCATGTAACATTTTTACAAATCAGATTTGGTTGTTGAGACATTTGGGAGAGAAGGGGAAAGGAGGTGGGTGGGATGGGGGGATGGGTGAGGTGACGATGTTTCTATTTTCCTTAATATGTGTAGGGTTTGGTGTCAACGTTGATTGTGTAGGTTCTCTGTTGTTCGCTTGTGTTTCTTTGGCGATGAGAGAGGTCGGGATTGGCGTAGGGTGTGATTATTCATTTGTGGTTGGCTGTGGTGATCTTTGGTTTCCTGTGTGAGTGGGGTTGGTGGGTGTTTTGGATCAGGTTAGCCATATTGATTTGTATGCTGTCGGTAGATTTTTGTCATTGTCTTGTTGGGCTGTGTGTGTGATGAAGGGGAACCATACCGGGGTGAAGGTGTCTTCTTCTGTTTGTCCCCGTGTCAGTTTCAGGTTACTGGTTAGTTTTTCTAGTAGGGCTGTTTCCCATACTACTTGGTACCATTGGTCCATGTTTACTCCTGACAGGTCTTTCCAGTGTCTGGTTGTGATGTTTCTGGCTGCTGAAAGTAGATGGATTATGAGTTCTTTGTAGAATTGGTCTTACTAAACATCTTCCAAGACAATAATGGAAGGAATTTTTTTATTTTGTTTCGACTACGGCAGACCAATATGGCTACCTACCTGTAACTATTTTTTTGTTTATATTTTATACTAGCTAATCAACAAAATTCATTTTTGTCCCTCATTATTTTATGTTATAAAGTGCCTAAAGCTAATCTAAGTTACACAATTGTTCCTGTAATTATCAGCTTTGATGTAGCCTAGTACTAATACTTTGGAAGAATTTCTCCCAAACATTGCTAATATTAGATTTACTTGCCTCTTACAGAAACTACTAGACATTACCAATGCAAGTTCTTCTTTCAATTGCATCAAACATCGGTGGAATTTTTTCCATTTATATGAATGCCTGAAATAAATAAATCTGGATTGGAAGATTTAATATCTGCTTGTGTGTCCTTCCAATGTGCAGGGCAACAAGTATCATTTAGTACTTTATAATACTTTCCCTTAAGTGGAAACAAGATTTCAGCCCCACATCATTCTCTGCCACCTCTGGTAAATAACCAGTGGGAAAGGAAGCCATTTCCTTCCATAATTTTAATGTGTGTAGGATTTGGGGAGTTGCTCAGCAGTTGACAGGTTATTTCGTTCTTGAAGCCTGCCAAGAATCCAAACAATCAAGAGATGAAGCATTTAAATATTGAGGCTTTAAACCTCCTACGCAGAATTTGAAGGAATTGGCAATTCAGACATAGAGTCATAGAATCTTAGAGTTGGAAGGGACCCAAGGGTCATCTAGTCCAACCCCCTGCAATGCAGGCATCTCAGCTAAAGCATCCATGACAGGTGGACATCCAACCTCTGTTTCTCCAAGGAAGGAGAGTGCGCCACCTCTCATGGGAGTCTGTTTCTCTGCTGAACAGCTCTTGCTGTCAGAAAGTTTTTTCTGAATGCTTATTCGGAATCTCCTTTCTTGCAACTTGAAGCCATTGCTTCGAATCCTACTCTTCAGAGCAGGAGAAAAAAAAAGCATGCTCTCTCCTCCATGTGTACTTCATGATTTTCCAAGTTAATGGAGTTGGAACTGTTCCCCCCATCTGGAAAAAAAATCAACACAGAAATGAATCAGTTACAGGTAGGTAGCTGTGTTGGTCTGCCATAGTCAAAACAAAATAAAATAAATAAAATTTAAAATTCCTTCCAGTAGCACCTTAGAGACCAACTAAGTTTGTTCTTGGTATGAGCTTTATCTGAAGAAGTGTGCATGCACACGAAAGCTCACACAAAGAACAAACTTAGTTGGTCTCTAAGGTGCTACTGGAAGGAAATTTTTTTATTTTTATTTTTTTGTTTTGACAGAAATGAATGTTAAACTTCTGCTACATTTCCAAAAGTGACTTTTATGTTGTGTGATAGAGCACATAAAATGTGGAAATTATCAGGTAAGGAAATGTCAGGAAAGTGAGATAGAGTGCTGTCTGAATTATGCCAAATGCTGAACAGCCTTCCTCCTGGTAACTATGGATAACTTTGGGTTTTAGAAGAGTCCTAGAGTACAGTCATATACATATATACCCAGAAATCGGTCCTATTGGGTTCAGTGTGACTTATTCCCAAGAAAGTGGGCATTGCAACCTTAATCTCATGCAGTAGGGAATATAAAATCTCATTTTAATTGCTGCCTATTTTTTGCCAGTATTACATTGACAGGATTAGGCCTTTTTGCATTATTATTATTATTATTATTATTATTATTATTATTATTAGTGAAGGCAACACCCACTAGCAGTACTGCAGGGATTTTAATTTTCCAATAATGCCCAGGAAAAGATAATAATTTAGCATTAGAGAGCATATATGTAGTCTTAACCTAAGTTAGCAACTGTTTAATTGAAACATTCCTAGGCTAAGCAAAAAAATCTCCCTTTCCCCATTCCATGTCATGACCCCATTCCAACACTGGAAAAAGTGTTCAGGGATGGGGTGAATTCTTAAACCACATGAAACTGCAATCCACTTAGTTCATCAGGGTGAGAGTGCCATGTTGTTGTGGTTGCTGCTGCTGCTGTTTTTCATTTCCCAATAATGGTCTGGAATTACATCATTTTGAAAAGCAATCTGTCACACACACACACACACACACACCCCAACCCAACAGCCTGAATGACATTTGAAAGAACCCTGCATAGCCTTGTTCTGGAACAAGATAGAAGATTTGGCCATCAGCTGCAGGAGCCAAGAGGATCACCAGGATGTCTCATGCCCTCCCCCCCCAGCTTCAAAATTCATCCCACCTCCAAAAAGCGATCTCTCCATTATAATAAATTTTGTCTCTGAATAAGAGGATGTTCTTTTTATTATTGTTATGCCGCCTAGGAATGTATTAGCAACAGAGATACAGAGTTGCCATTAATAATCTTCCAATTCTAAATTCATTTAATTTCATTGTGTTTCTCTTCCCTTTTTCATGTTGGATTTAATAGTGACTCATAGGACTTTTATTTTGTCATTTGAGTCAAATTCTAAAGCCTGTAACTATTATTTCTGTAAGTGATTATCAAACCTTTCATTTCCCCCTGATTTGTAAGAGGTGTGCTTTGAAAACTAGCTTGAAGACTTGCTCTTTTCTAATTGTTCTGGGTAGAATTGCCAACGTCAAATTTCACCAAATGAACTGCAAGTTTCCACTGAGGAGAAAGAATCCATGGGAGGCAAAAGGCACTTGATGAGACTAGCAAAGTAGGAGTTCATCCCTCTCTGCAGGACCTAATCTCATATGGGTGGAAAGAGGTAGGAAAGGGATGTCAAAAAGAAAGAGAGAAGGAGATGGCAGAAAGAAAAGAGAAAGAGAGCAGGAGCGGGGAAGGAGTAGTATTTGGCCCCCAGCAAATTATTCCCTCAAATTATTCTTGAGGCAATGTGGCCCTCAACAGAAAAAGGCTGCCCATCTAAGGCCCAGGATAAGAACATTTAATAACACTTTCCACCTCACATATCTTCATTAGTCACCACTGACATTGTACATTTTTTGTTTTGCTTTTGATGAATTAATTTTCTCTTATTGCCAGCTAATTCAGAGGTCTGCTGTTTCTGGAGAAAAGTGGAACATGGATATTTAAAATGAATAAACCATGTGAAGTTATCTTCTGAATAAAGTAGCACTGGATATCATTACTTGATGAAAAACTAAAGGAAGGTTCCTCCCCCCTGTCTCTCGTCTAGTTTGGGGGTGTTCACATTGCCTCACATGCTCAGGTTCAGTCACATCAATGTCGGAGGCACACTCCACATTCCCTCACCATGAAGATACAGCAGGTGAATATGCATTGCTGCCTGATTTGCCGTGACACAATCACATGGGCCTTCTACAGAACATTTGTTGTGGGACTGGGGAAAGAGGGACTTCCCAGTTGGAATGTTAATGGTAAGGCATAGTTTGCCAGACAGAGAAAGTCAGCAGTAAAATCTGAGTTTGGAAGTGGGGTGGGGTGAGAAGGTGTGCCTGAGTCCGTCGCTGATTCCCAGTCTTCTGGGCCATAGTTTGAAGGATCAGAAAACAAACATTTTGCCCTTCAACTCTGGCACATGATCTTCTTCTTTCTTCTTCTTTGGCACATGGTAAAGGGAGATTCGCCATGTAGCATGCAGACAGGGGATCTGTGGCCCTGCAGATTATGCCTCCCATCACCCTTCATTGGCAATGCTGATTGGGGTTTTTAGGTGTTCGAGTCTAGAGTAAGAATCTTTCCAGAATGCATAATTTATTGTTGGAGTGGCATACGAAAGATGAACAAATGAAATTGGTAATGATTGATTGGGCTAAAGATGTGGGGCACAATATCATGCTTGAAGATTGGGAGAGGTTGTGGAAGAAAGGAGTGAAATTTACTGCATGTACTACTCAGAGAGAAAATATGATGAAAATGATGTACAGATGGTATTTAACTCCGGTGAAACTTGCTAAAATGTATCATACATCAGATAACAAATGTTGGAAATGTAAAGAGAAGGAACCTTTTTCCATATGTGGTGGACATGCCCCAAAATAAAGGACTTCTGGGAAAGGATTTATAATGAAATGAAAAAGGTGTTAAAAGACACCTTCTTAAAGAAACCAGAGGCCTTTCTTTTGGGAATTATAGGGGAGGAAATCCCCCAAAAGGAGAATACTTTCTGTATGCCACGAGAATATTAATTGCAAAGAATTGGAAAAACCAGGACATACTGACGGTTGAAGAATTGCAAATGAAAATGATAGACTTTATGGAGCTTGCCGAGCTGACAGCGAGACTGCGAGACCAGAGGAATGAAATGGTGCAGGAAGAGTGGAAGAAATTTTAAAAATATTTGAAAAAATATTGTAATGTTTAATATATATTTTTTTGAAATCCTAGTTAAGTATCAATAGGTTTCAGGTTGTAAATTGGGATTATATGATTTAAATAAGTGATAGAATATGATAATGGAAAATTATTGATTAATTTATGAAACTGTTAAAGAATAGTGGAAATGAAACCCAGAAAGGAGAGATCGGAGGAAGTCGCCCTAAAATGGTTAAGAAAAAATGTGAAGATTTACAAGAAATGTTTGTTTTGTGTTTGTTTGTATTTGTTTTGTATGTTTTATATCTTATCTTATACAGTGGGACCTCAGGTTACATACGCTTCAGGTTACATACGCTTCAGGTTACAGACTCAGCTAATACAGAAATAGCGCTTCAGGATAAGAACTTTGCTTCAGGATAAGAACAGAAATCGTCCTCTGGTGGCGCAGCAGCAGTGGGAGGCCCCATTAGCTAAAGTGGTACCTCAGGTTAAGAACAGTTTCAGGTTAAGAACGGACCTCCGGAACGAATTAAGTATAACCAGAGGTACCACTGTAAATAATATATTATTATTATTATTATTATTATTATTATTATTATTTTAAAAAGATAGGCGTTGGAGTCTGACAACATCAGGAGAGCTACAATTCCAATTGGGTTATACCAGGATCTGAAGCCTTAAGATCTTGCTGCAGGGTGCTTTTAAAAAACAAACAAACAGAGGAGTTTAGGATCTGGAAACCCCCAGTCATTCCTTGATATAGGCTTTAGAGACCTCAAACACTGTTGTGCATGTGTGGTTCACCTGGGAGCCATGTGGACTCATGCTGTTTGCTATAGTTCTACACATCTGAGTAAAACAATGACCCTAAAGGCTTTTTTGAGGTTTTCCTAGGATTAAAATGAGGATGATGAGATAGTCCTTCACTGTAAAGAATTACCCATGGAGACTAATAACTTTTTCTAGCTGCTTTATTTTCTTTTAATCTCCAGCATCAGAGAATACTCACTATAATTAGTGCTGAGACAAAAATATCTCCCATTCAGCACATGAAATATGCTGTGAATCCAAGAATTGTAGAGTTGGAAGGGACCACTACAGTCATCTAGTCCAGTGTTTTTCAACCTTTTTTGGGCAAAGGCACACTTGTTTCATGAAAAAAATCACGAGGCACACCACCATTAGAAAATGTTAAAAAATTAACTCTGTGCCTATATTGACTATAATATAAAGTAATTCTCTTGAATAGGAATCAAATAAACAATTTTTCCCACGGCACACCAGGCAACATCTCGCGGCACACTAGTGTGCCGCGGAACAGTGGTTGAAAAACACTGATCTAGTCCAATACCCTGCAATGCAGGAATCTCACCGAAAGCATCCATGAAAGATGGCCATCCAACCTCTGCTTTAAGACCTCCAAGGAGGGAGAGTCCAGCACCTTCTGAGGGAGTTCATTCCTCTGTTGAACTGTTCTTACTGTCAGAAAATTATTCCTGATGTTTAGTTGGAATCTCTTTCCTAACTTGAAACCATCAGTTTGGATCCTACCCTCCAGAGCAGGAGAAACAAGCTTGCTCCATCCTCCCTTAAGATATTGGAAGATGGCTATCACATCTCCTCTCAGGACTCAGCTATACAGCTGCAAATAAAACGTTTTGAATGTATTGTAAATGCAATATACAATTGTGACACTATCTGCTATAGCAAATTCAGTGCATTTTGGTGCATGCTCACTCTGTCACCGGGCCACCACCGCTGCTACCGCAACGACCTTGCAATCCTCTGAACAATCGACAGCTCACAAGGTCACCGCGGGAGCAGCAGTGGTGGCCCACGAGCCGCCAATCGTGCACAGCAGCCCCATAGCGGCGCTGGTGGGCAGGCCCCGGGCGGGCCGCGGGGCGGAGCGGCCTCACTCCGTGGCTTGCTCAGGGCCCACTGCCGGAATGGGGTGGGGTGGGGCTGACCCAAGTGTCACCCCCTGGAACCCGGGGCGCCCCGTCCCGTACACCCTGCCCTAGCTACGCCACTGCTTACTGCCTCTTTTCCTGTCTTGGGCTACAGCTCCTTCCTTACATCATTTGTACTGTTATCACCAGGTTGGGCATCACTTTCCTTTTGGGTGAAAACTGAGGCAAAGTAGGTGTTCAGTATTTCTGCCTTTTCTCTGTCACCCAATAGCATTTCTTTATGTTCCCCATGTGAGGGATCCTATTCCCTCCCCTTCAATACTTCCCCAACAGTGACACTCCCTAGGTTTCACTGACAACTAGGATGAATCCTTCATATGGGAGTTGTCTCTGGGGTACCTCAGGGCTCTACGTTTGAAAACCTCTTGCCACCTATGGGATCTCCCTACCAGGGTTCCCAACTACTGCAGTTTGCCTTCCCTTTAGGCAAATAAGTGGCACACTTGGCTTCACTGTCCAGCCCTCTGTATGACAGGAGAATAAGCAAACAGTTTCCTCTTCCACAGGAAAGCTTTGTTCTCTCCTCTTAGTCACACCTCTTAAGGTACTGATACACTGCCAGAGTCAACGAACGTTTAAGCACATTTAACTTTATTAGGTAACTTGAAAACATGGATGTCTCGGGTTATTACTGGTACAAATCTTCTTCTCATGTAATTCAGCTTTGTTATAATATTTCCTGCATCCCTTTAGCAATGGTAATGACCTTTCCTCCCATTCCCCAAAGCCTAACCTCTCTTTTCTCTCTCTAATCCTCCACCCCCAACTGCCAAACCCCCAACTGCCTTTCAAGGTTGTTCCCCCTCCTTTTAGAATGCCAACTAGCTCCGCCTCCCAGGGAACGCCTACCTAACAGGGGAGTGATTGGTTAACCCATAATGAACCTGAATCATCAGCAGGCATTATTCCGCCACACCCCACACAGAGGAACTACCAATTGTCTGTTCTTCCTCTTACTTCGGACATAGAAGAAGAAGAGTTTGGATTTGATATCCCGCTATATCACTACCCGAAGGAGTCTCAAAGCGGCTAACATTCTCCTTTCCCTTCCTCCCCACAACAAACACTCTGTGAGGTGAGTGGGGCTGAGAGACTTCAAAGAAGTGTGACTAGCCCAAGGTCACCCAGCAGCTGCATGTGGAGGAGCGGAGACGCGAACCCGGTTCACCAGATTACACCACACTGGCTCTCCCAAAGAAACCTTTTTTATTATCTTTAACCTCTCTTGCAAGCTTAATCTCATTCTGAGCTTTAGCCATCCTGACTTCCCCCTTGCAAGTGTTGGCTACTTGTGTATACTCCTCCTTTGTGAATTTCCCCTTTCTTCCATTTCTTATACATGCCCTTCTTAACTCTCAGCTCATCTGTATAAGCTCCTTACGCAGCCACATTTCTTTCTTGTTTTTATTGTCTGCATTTGGGCCTTCAATATTTCTCCTTTTAGAAACTCCTCTCCTTCTTGGACTCCCTTCTCATTGAGTATTTCTGACCATGGGATCATACCCAGTAGCTCCTAGTAGCTTCAAGTAGACTAACTAAATGGATAAAAATGTGGAGTATTTGCAAATATTAGTTTCAACCAACTTCTAATCTGGCACAACCAAGGTGTCTCAAGAACAAAGAAGTTGGGAATCTCTGGTTTAGTGTATTATTTGTATTCTTGTTGTGGGTGCACAACAAGGATTGCCACAGTAGGAATTCCAGAAGAAAAGCACAGATAATGTATCATTCATATATATATATATATATATATATATATATATATATATATAGGCACACACACACCCTATTTTGAACAGCATCAGGCTCCCTAGCTGAGCCATGGAATGACTCACCAGGCATGCTCTCTGTTAATGTCATCAGAAACAAACAGAAAGATGAAAACTGTGGGAAAGAAAGTAATTAGACTTGTCCTTAGGGCTACATTTGCAAAAGTACATTTGATATACTTGCTGGGATTTCCACCCCCTACAACTTTAGAAACTTTAATTAAAGTGTATTTTCGCACACCAATAAAATCTGAAAAACTCCAGATTTGCTTAACATTTTTAAAGAACACATGGGTTTCAGATACAGGATATTCTATAATATGTGCCTGGGCTGGGGCCTAACCATGGACTGATAGAAAGATTTAGCCTAAGGCTTGCTGATTAGAAGGTTGGCGGTTTGAATCCCCGCAACGGGGTGAGCGCCTGTCGCTTGGTCCCTGCTCCTGCCAACCTAACAGTTCGAAAGCATGTCAAAGTGCAAGTAGATAAATAGGTACCGCTCCGGCGGGAAGGTAAACGGCGTTTCTGTGCACTGCTCTGGTTTGCCAGAAGCGGCTTAGTCATGCTGGCCACATGACCCGGAAGCTGTACACCGGCTCCCTCGGCCAGTAAAGTGAGATGAGCCGCAACCAGAGTCGTCCGCGACTGGACCTAATGGTCAGAGGTCCCTTTACCTTTACAGGAGGATTTACAGCTCAGTCAGTTAGAGCAGTGTTTTTCAACCACTGTTCCGCGGCACACTAGTGTGCCGCGAGATGTTGCCTGGTGTGCCGTGGGAAAAATTGTTTATTTGATTCCTATTCAAGAGAATTACTTTATATATAGTCAATATAGGCACAGAGTTAAATTTTTTAACATTTTCTAATGGTGGTGTGCCTCGTGATTTTTTTCATGAAACAAGTGTGCCTTTGCCCAAAAAAGGTTGAAAAACACTGAGTTA